>DWJZ01003297.1:0-17357 GCA_018249125.1 Asbolis capucinus
AATACGCCCTGATCCGTATCGTCATAACCTTTGTTTGCTGTATTTTGTGATGTTACGAGATCCGTCGGTCCAGCACTAAAAGGAGTTGGCGATTTAATCCGAGATCCCCGCGTCAAATCTCTTTGTAAATGATTACGTCACTCCTTAGATTAGGTTTCGCCAGATCTAGGCTAATCGCTGTGGACAAGAGCCCGACTGTTTCCTATAATCTCCTTACGTGGTATGCATCTGACGTCGTCCTTACAATCTTATACTTTTTGTATTGGTGTTCCTTTACGTCCTATATTACTGCGAAATCTGCTGACCTTAATCGTTAATAAGACGCTCATTCGCGTGGTAAAACCTGAACCTTTTTGATTATATTTAAATCAGTTTCACCACTAATCACCATATCACGTTCGTTCGTTTCGTTGTGCATGCGACCTGTTTATTTTGTTGTTTTCTGTTTTAGGTAACACGAGGGCAACTAGCATGAGATATGCGCCTAGTAGAATAAGTAGTAATACCTTTCAATTCTGCACACGTTCAAGTACGTTTTGTTTTTAATAATGGAGTAAATGCCAGGACAAGCAATATTTCACATAGATTTAGACATGAAGCTTTATCGAATGCCCAAACATTGAGCAACGATAGATCAATCACCGACCTTGCGATAAGACGAACTTTACTTATTGATTATGGTGACCAAATTGTTTGTCTTGGAGCATTGGCCAGTGTATATGGATAACCTAGTTGTGTAAGTTATGCAGGTTAAGAATTTTAAGTTTAGCACTTTCATTTTCAGCCTTTTCTGTGGATTCTTATTCTAATAAATTCTTAACCTTTTCATGTACTTACAGTAGAATACCTCTTAATCTTATATTAAAAAAATATATATTTTAAGTTAGTTCATCTTTTTTTCTTTGGACACGAAACAAAATAATCAAGCAAATTTCAGTTTTTATTGCTCTTGAACATACAAACCACTAACAAGCTTAGAATGTCACATAAACTTAACTAGTTCATGTCATTGTCCATTTTAATCCTATTAGGTACATATGTACCTAAATCTTATTAAAAGATAAATCAATTAAGGACGTCGTATCTTGCATATAACTGCATATTTTAGTGGAAAGGCAGAAGTCAATACTTTTGTGGAGCAAATTAAATTGTGTTTTTACGAAATACTATTTTGGATTATTTTAATTAGTCGTAAAATAAAACAAGTTTTTTTTTATATGTTCAAATGAAATCATTTAAGTCCAGTACATGACTAATGAATCAAAATGAGTCCTTACTAATTCCTTATTTTGTTTTAAAACTAACTGCTTTGCCTTTAAAGTTAAGTTACTAACATATCGTTGTGTAGCACCATCGTCGCCAGTGCAGACTAGGAAGCTGTTAAGCGCGAAAGGTGGTCGCATGAGCAGCGTGGAACTACCCGATGAGCCAGAACGGAGTCTCTCCTCAAACAGCGCTAGCCCGTGCCCCTCGCCTGTGAAGCAGCCTAGCGTAAGATTTTCCTTCTTTTCATTTCTATAGCCTAAAGAACTGACGAAAAATTAGATCTGCCATCTGGTAAGTGGTCAACCGTAGGACATGGGTCGCACCAAATAATTAAAATACCAGGCCAGCGTCAAATGGAAAAAAATTGGTAAACCTTTTATGAAGGAACTCAGGTCATAGCGCAACAGAAGTACCTCTGAAGAAAACTTTCTCCAATTCGCAAGTACATCCGCAAATGGAATCATGAGAATGGAATCGTAGAGATTCTCTATGAGGTCAACTAAAATGAAGCTTCAATTTTCAGCTAATGATGTCATTTTGAGTGGTTTCTTTTGTCTTCTTTAACCCAGAAATTGCTGGTTACGTATAATTTATGCGCACTAAAACATCTACGAAAAGCTCCTGATTCTCCTTCATCACCTCTCCAAACTTTTTCATTCTCGTCTTTGATCCTTTCCTCTCGCACATCACCATATATGCTCCGTTTTTAATTTAGATTTAGCTTTCGTTGCAATATAAAACCTTCAAAATTACGTTGTTAACCTTTTTAAAACATTGTTACTCTTTTTACATGTCTTATAACCGCAATAGCGACTTGTGGCAATGCGGTATTACCTAATTAGTGTCGTAATACCCTTTTAGATGGCTAAAAGTAGGCGGCCCTTAAGATTACAGTAGAAGATTAGAAAGCGACCAATACTTCATTTATAGTTTTTGCGTGAGGGAGTAACCAAAATATATCCTCAAAAACTTTTGCATTTGTTACAGTAGTAGGAAGAAGTATTTCACTTTCAATAATTGATTTGGCTCATTTTTCTCTCCGTCATTTAGTCATCCTATAACGACTTCTTTTTTTTCTGTCAACCGTCCTGAAGCGATGTGTTGTTGTCTGGGATCTGTTATTCGTTATGGACCCAGTGTAACGAAGTACTACATCCCTATTTTCTGTTTTTCTGGCGCTTGCTAGTCTATCACTTCGTTCCTAACAGAAACCGCTTTTATGGCTTCTCAGCCTGCATTGCTTTATTCCTTCTGTGACAATGAATTACCAAAAAGTGACTCGTCTGCTAGCCTGCTTGCCTGCTCAGAACATAAAAAAAATATGTATTCGTTTCAGAAGCATCAACGTCTCCTACCTACGAATCTCTACGTGATCTTGTATAACTTCAAGTCTCGTCACGCTGACGAACTTGATCTGAAAGCAGGATATAAAGTGACTGTGATCGACACATCTGACTCTAATTGGTGGAAGGGGAAATGTTTGGGCAAGATCGGGTACTTTCCGTCGAAGTATTGTACTAAATTACAAGCTGGCGAACGACCCCTGCAAGTTACGCATAATCTTCAAGTAAGTCGACAAAAATTGTAGCTATATAGGGTTTACGTTACACCTTGTATTATATAAGGCAGCAACCCTTCCTTTGAAGCCAGGCGCCTTGCTTTGTTCCCGACCTATCCCTCTACTGGACTCGGGTCTCATATCTCATGTTACAATGTGAGTGGCACCATGGGCAAAATATATTAGAGGGCTAATAGGCTTGGACAAAAATATCGCACGTTGCTCTTGGCTCTTGACATCGTTAAATAAATTCTACATTATAATCTCGTACAGACACTCGTGTATTATAGAAATACGACAGAGACATTTTTACTTTTACGTTCCATTTACATAATTGAATAAATGTGTTCCAAATTAATTTCGTTTATTTATTCATATGCTAAGATATTGGTATAAGCCACATGTGAATAATTCTGAAGAGTATATACATAGTTATTATTTATCAGCGCCATCTATTTTTATGTAGATGGAACCAACGAACACCTTTAACGACTTAAACTCAATAGATGTCGATTCTAACCTGTCTTTTGTCGATTTAATACTCGATTTTTCCGATGTTCGATTATTTGACTCTGTCAATCTTCTATTATATTTCGCCCATGGTGGTACGTATTACACATCTTCCAAAGCTGTCTGGTGAAATCTCTGAGGTGCAGGTTTCCCCAACTGTTTTCCTTTCGACTTTCAAAAAGAAGAGGTACAAGCAGGATTCTAAAACTAGCGTTTTAACTTTAAGCTATAATTTCTGTAGTGTATGCGTTTACGAGAGTAGGAATAATATTTCACTGGTAGCAAAAGCCAGTCAGAGCCGTGGGAGCGCGGAGGCACTGCACTTTGGCTACTGGTACTGGAAGCTAACGAGCCAGTAAACATACTCTTAGCAATAACAAAAATTGCAAAACACTCCTTTCTTGACTTCCAGGTATCGGATGGAGACAACGGCCTGATGCTCCTCCGCGACCAGATCGTAATCCAAGTGGGCGACGAGGTGGATGGCATGGTGATGATCAGAGCTGGTGACAACCGCCAGGGTGTTTGTCCGGTTAAATTTCTACAGGAAGTGTGACGCTTCAGACTACCCAACTTCAACGTTATGCGGGTATGTAAAACTGGTAATGAATTCTGGCCCAGTACTGAGCCCGCGTCTCTCTGACTGTAGAGGCCTAGAGACTCCACGCTGCTCCAGTGTGGATTGGATGCATAGTTGAAGTTTTGATGCCGCCTGAAGTCTGACAAATATTAAAAATTGCAAGAAAATCCGGGAAAACTTAACGTGCCTTCCGAAACACGGAAACGCTAATGATTTTTTTGCCACTAGTGACTTCAAAGATAGTATTACATAGGCATGGGTGTTTGTTACTCCTTCACGCAAAAACTACTCAAGCGATCTCAACGAATCCATTCTCACAAAATTTCGCATTTAAAATATTAGTTGAATCAAATGTACTGAATAACAATTCTCACTTTTTTTATTTTTTTTTATTTTACAAAAAGTACAGGTTGGTATCTTGAACATGTTCTGCCAAACTGCAAAACAGTTTCTCGGCAGCTTACAATTTGCCTTTGTTTTGCTCTAATATTATGTCCTTAGAAAAGAATATAAGGATAAGTATCATGATGATTTTGATGAGTTAGGATGATAATAGCTAATGATGGTTTGTTTACATTTAACATTTGCAGAGACGCGGGTCACTATCAGAGGAAAGCAACAGATTGTATAATCCAAAGCCTAACCGAAGCGCTCCGGTCACTCCCTGCGAGAGCGAGGCCTCGTCCAGCTGGCCCACTCACGACAGGCGGTCCGATAAGGCCAGCTACGAGGCCTCAGTTGAAGGGGTATGGTGGTGGCGTAGACCTTTAGGAGTCAGGAGGACCCAGTGCCTCCGATGTGGGGCCTCATCCTCGACGAGACCCCTCAGGATGACCCCCTGTGCTGGTTACAAAGATCAATACGACCAGGATGCAGAACCATTAACATCTGATAATAGACCCCTACATTTTGTAAGGCAGATGTTTTTGTAAAGGACTACTCTTTTGAAATTATGTAATAAATTGCTTAGTGAACCTTTTTTTGCGGTTTTGGACTTTGATATATGAGGATGGAGTCCTAGTTCTACTGTGGACTCATGAGTGACCAATAGAGTTTATGTTAGGAAATAAATTAATGGATTTATAGGCATTCTAATGTATTGAGAACATAGTTCATTAGCTATGTCCAGCAAAATTTAGCTCTAGTTGCTACAAATGCCACATGTATACATAACGTATGTTTAAGCTAATAATAAGTTATAATTTGAAACAGAGTATTATTAAAATTAATTATATTATAAATTATAATTATTGCATATTTCTATTTTGTTTTATAACTAATTATTACGTCCCGTATTAATAACGGCCTATTTATTTGCCTATAACCACAATCCTTCCATAATTAAGGGTTCCCTTATATTAATATTTATTGTGCATTTTATTCTTGCATAAATATTTTAGAATATAACATATTGTCACAACATATCATTTTTTAAGATATTCTACAATGTTTACTGAATGTATTGATCTGGGGGTACGACAGTGTCATCGCCAAGTCGAGCAAAAAAGCGGCAAGTACCATCTCTTTCTCGAAGCAGTTCAGGCCATTTTCGACCCCCAATAATTTGTTTTGACATCTTTTAACTGTCAATATTGATAGTGTAAAATTAATTTGCTGATATACTTGGTTATAAGAAATATTTATTAGACTGTCATATACCTTATTAGGTCATAAATCTTTAATACCTACATAATTTATTGATTTCGTGTCGACATTAATTCATTAATAATTTTTATTTGATACAAATATATGTTTGGCAGAGACCATACGTCATTGTAATATTCACTCAAGGAATTGACCTAAACTTCACCATAAATCATAAGTTTAAAATAATATTTAATTACACGTAGTATTTAACTTAGGAACAAATAGGTATAATTTATAAAACTATGTAAACGTTTAATATTATGTGGAGCGTAAAAACATCTACAACATAATTAAACGATCGTAGCGACCAGTATTGTAGGTAGAATTATTTTATTTTTACTATTTAAAACCTATGATAAATAAATGATTTCTTAATAAACATTATTATTTATAGATTTTGAAAAATCCAGTAGGTCCAGACCAGTCGTTCGTCGATCGATTGTGGAATGGTTCAGTCGGTCGAATACGTCGATCGACGAACGATTAATTATTTTGTTAACCTAATCTTCACGGCTTCATTTATACCGTGCATCCTAGCTATAGAAAATATAAAGATATACTTAGATATAGAAATTATATACCTAGGTATAGAAAATATATACCTAGGTATAGAAAATATAAAGAGACTCAAACGCATAAAACTCTAGATTATAGCAGATATCCTAACAAACCAAGCATGGGTTTTGATAGGTAATAGAACAAAAATATTTGCGTAAACATTCCTAAGAATTGTTTTTTTTGCAATGAGACGGAGTTTTTGTTACTGTATATAATCAGTAGTTTTAGACACTATTTCTCGCAGTCTGCCTAATTTTCATAATCTACATAACTATTTTTGTTATCGCAAATAATTTAATGATTTGTTATTGAGGTGGTTATAATTACTATGTAGATACTTACTAACTTCTGATATATTGTTAATTGATTTGTGATTGCCAATAACCGTTTGGTTTTTTTCGTATTGTCGTTAAAAAAATTAAGGATTACTATTTTACACCAACGGTGTCCAAACAGGGTATGTAGTGTTTCAAAATGGTATTGGGATGGAGGTAAAATTAAGAATGCCTT
Source organism: Asbolis capucinus (assembly GCA_018249125.1). Classification (NCBI taxonomy): domain Eukaryota; kingdom Metazoa; phylum Arthropoda; class Insecta; order Lepidoptera; family Hesperiidae; genus Asbolis; species Asbolis capucinus. The sequence goes on from DWJZ01003297.1 coordinate 6,630, forward strand.
TTTTAAATTGAAAAAATGTTTTGTAAATCGTCGTACCTATAATCCAATATATAATATATCCAATATATTCCAATGTCATTAGGTATCTATTTCATTCACAATTTTAATGTGTTTCTTTTTTACTGTAGCAAATTAATGAAATACTTAAACTCTAATACGTTTAGAAATTACTTAATCACTTAGAATCCTTTTCTAATTATCTATACTTATTAGAAACATTACTTATTTCTTTATTACTTAATATCATCAAATACACGAACAGATGAATACTTAAATAATTCTTGGAATTTTTAAAGGAATGGAAAATCTGAAAATGTCGTAAGATCATTTAAAATTCTTCATGCCCTTCAAATAATGTGTATAGTCTGCTTCATACAAAGTTGAGGGTATTTAGGTACCAAAATGATATGATAAAAAGTAAAAACAATTTTTGATCAGATTTGTAAAAGTTACCAACCTGTCATAGCTTATACATCTTTAAACAAAGTATTATATTTAATACATACATTATCTCAAACACGTAGTACTGTAAAAACCTATATAATGACGTAGGTAGTATTAGCCAAGTAACAACAAGTTAGGCAATGTTGCGTGTACTTAGATATGTGTAAATTTTAACTTGATGTTGAACGCAGTCTTATGATATATAATATTAGAAATTAATATAAATATTCGCTTTTTATTTTAATATTATTTTCTGAAGATTATTTTTAAAAATCACGTAACATTATTGATAATTATGTTATAGCTGTTAATGATTTGATAAAGCTAATATTATTTGCATTTCCTAGTATTCTATTGACTTAAGAAATGTAACTTCCACGACTTACTGACTTTGTTTAATTATAGTTAAGCACTTAACTTTAGTTGGTAATAGTTTATTATTATATGCGCATAATATATGAATCCTCTTGCCTTTAATTTGCACTGAGCTACTGAAGCAGCGAAAGTAATAGTGAAAATGTGTGAAACGAATAAGATTAGAAGTAAATTTATAAATTTAATCTTTAAAAAAAGTTTAATTAAAGTCGTAAATAAATAATAATTTACCGAAATTATTAAAAGTTTTTTTTTGTTTAAAGTTGTTAAATAAAAATGCGATTTGTTTTAAATTATCGTTAAAGGTTTTGACCAAAAGTCGCCGATTAGTGCTTATGATCCAGATTGAATTGAATGTAAAAATATAATTTTTAAGTAAGGATATAAAATTCTAGATAACATAAATATTTACTTATAAATGCACCATATGAATAAATAAATAAAAAGACTCATTTGTCTACACTATGTAAACATGTTTCTAAATATATTTATATAAACTTTAACATATTTTATTACCTATAAAATTGCCTATGTAAAACATTATTTTAGTATGTTTTTCCTATTTTCTTACATTTTTATATATTTTTGGGAGTCCTACCATGATAACACTCACCATATTTTATTTAACACGTTTAAACCGTCCCCTTGAAGTTTTAAGTATAATATGAATATATAAATATTTGTATACCTTTAATAAAATAACCAATTCATTGTAAGGAACACCTAGATAATATTACTAAGAATAGTATTTACTGCATGCATAATATAATGATATGATTGTCACAACTTATTTATATTTGTCACGCGTATATTTATATTTTAGTTTTAAGGATATTATTGATATGAATAAATATCATTTTATAATACGTAAGTTATAAAATATAAATAAATTATATAGTACGTAGGGGATAAAAATGACACTGTGTGAGTATTTCATTGAAACGGTTTAAGTTTGAATTTGTCTGTTATAGGAATATAATAATTTAGAAAACAATTACTTTTTCATTTAATTTTTAAGTTTGTCTTGCTATCTATAAGAAAGACTTATAGTTTCGTATTTATTTTCAGTTAGTCTCCCAAAACGATCACTGTAGTTTACTGCGATCGGTTTATTACGCGAATATTATGTATTTAGGTGTTACTAACTAAAGCCGTGTATACTATAGCGGTAAAGTTAAACGTGCTTAAATGAATTCACATTTGAAAGTATATGAGGTTAGATGGATAGAAAACACAGTTCTAGATATTAATTGTGGCTTTTATAACTCCATATTTCGTGTGTTCTAGGAGTTAGAGAGATGGACAAATGCTTTCATCAACCGTCGTCAGTTATTAAAAATATATTCGTTTATTAGTTTAGATTAATTTACTTGTTTTAGGAAGAGTATTTATAACAAATGATATAATGGATTATAAGGAGCCTCTGGACCTCGATTGCCATCAATAATTATTGATCCTACTTAAAAGTTGTACATATTTTTGATTTTAATGTTAAAATTTGGTTTCTATACCGGGTTGTATCTATATATCTAGCAGGCGAACTAGGCAATAGAGCTTTGCAGTATATGAAAGGGACGGAAATAAAGAACACGGTGATTGGTAAAAAATATATTTTATGCACTTGATAAGTACAGATTAATCGTTTTTTCTTTAGTTATTTAGCAATAAAAACTATATGTTTTATACGGTTAAAATTATGCTCAAAAAGATATTTACGATCGATCGATTTGACTTATCTGATCGAATCTGTATGTTCGATCGAGCAAACTCGAAACGCTTGTTTCAGCACGATGCGCAAGGTGATTTCTATAAACCTGACTTCCTAGTCATATGGATCGACAGATTGAACGATTGATTCAATCGATCGATCAGACCAATCGAGAGTTATCGTGCAGTACTGGAACCTTATTTTAGTCATCATCATGAATAGGTTTAAAATAGTATATTTGATGTTATTGGGTAAAATGTTTATTTCAATTCAAATAAATACTTTTCTGAGAATAAAAATAGTTGATTTACAAAGACAACAAGTTAGCAAGGAACGAAGCACTTATATGTCTTTTTATGTTCAATAAAGCCTATTCACTCTTGACTTGAAGACAAGGTAACCTGTTTCGGATCCATTTAATCGAATGATGCTTCAATCAAGATCAAAGTTATTTGATGGATTCTTTCGTGAAAATCTAGAGGCACTTCTCTAGTTATCTTATTTCTAAGTATTTCCGTTGTTTAAGAACACTATTGTTTTGTTGAAAATTTGCTTAAGTTGAAATTTTATGTGTTTGTTTTTATAATGTTTATAAATGTGTTGTATTAGAAAAATAAATATTGTGTCATTTATGTAGATTTTTATCTTCACGACAAAATGTATATAAAATCCAACGATTTTGTAGGGTTAAGCTCCAAAAATCATTTGATTAAGTTTAGGCATTTAATTTCTATCCATGTTATAGTCTAAGATCTAGACTATTTAATAATTTTCAATATTAAATCTATCAATCATCCATATCCAATCATATTAAAGGAAAAAGGTTCGATTGTCTGTTTGAGCCGAATGGTTTATGAAATTACTGGACCGATTGGAAAAAAAGTTCATTACATTCCTACATCGTTCCGGTTGAACATGAGCACGAACATACAATATTTTTAAAACCGTTAGGGATCCGTATGACAACTACCATAATCTATAACGCAAAGTGTGTGAAACAAATATTTATCATTTAGTGGGCCAACGCCTGAAACATTTCTAGCCTATCTAGAAATTGGCCAGTTTATTAAAATTTGCTATGAAGAAATATTCGGCGCTCGCGATCACAATTCTATTACACATTTTTATTAAGTCATTTCGGCGTTAGTAGTAGTACGTTTATATAAAAAATTTACCTGTAGGTACTTAAAAACTAAGTAGGTAGCGAATTGCGATGTTTTATGTCTAACATCCGCCTACAGCTAAGAGGGAGGGCTTTATATCCCTTCGTATAGTTTCGCCATTTTGATGGATGCTCATACTTGTTACAATGACTTGGTAGCTAGATGGTAAACAGTAACTAAGAAGTTTTATTACCCTCTGGGTCTACGACCTGTACCCCTCACCCGAGCTCCGTAGTGGGGTAACTATGGGTTCCGATGGTGATGAAATTAATATCAGACCGGTTGGCAGTCAACTCCAGGACCTCTCTTGGTAGACAGGTTCAAACCTGTAGCCTTACAGGTCCGCCAAAGTATTTTTTTAAGTTTTTGTATATTATAATCGTATGAAAAGACTTATCTATTGCCAGCTGGGGCTTCCCAGGATACTCTTACTTCTCTGAAGACCTATCGGTGATGTCTTTGAGATTGCTAAGATCCATGGGCAATAACCTCATACCTACCATCAAGTACCAATATTCGTTTTCCGCTTAAATGTTTAAAAAAAAATCACGTGACATTCAAGGAAACAGCGTCATCTTGCGAAGCATTAATACATCCTTAGTTGCACAGCTGAAGCAACTTAATTCCACAAAATTCCTGCAGATGGCACTTACATTTATAATCACATTCTTTATGAGTACAATGTTGCTTCTTGTCTTATTATTCAACGGAGAATATGGTCATGTATTAATATTAAAAGCGTGCAGATAAATAATTGCTACCTTAAAAAGTTTTTAACCAATGTAACGAAGCGAAACAGTTGGAGCCTGTTACGCTACGGTGCTTGCACATCTAGCTATCCGTTAAGTCACAGTACAATAAAATTCTAAAATATTACAACTTGCGAACGTAATAAGCTATACAACTCATGTCGCATTTTGACTTGTAAGTCATCTAACAGTTATATAAAACTATTGATTTAGATGTGATAATTATTATACAAAACTTATAGCACAGTTTTGTGCGAGATTATAGTTTAACTACTGATTATTTGTGTACTGTGGTAAGTGGCGACCCTACTTTTCGCCTCCGCGGCATACCATGTGTCGATAACCCTGCCAGCAGACGCGGCCTACCATCACGCCTGCGCCAGTGAAGTCTCTCGGCGGCGACGGCATTAGCTTGGCGCATTCCAACCCGATACGGTCAGAATGCATACCGCCTCGCTTTCATATTTTTCTAGCACAAATCGTCTTTAAATTACTCAGCGCTAACTTTAATTCAAACGTTGAACTAATAAACAAAATGTAATGCGTATACGAACGACTTATTATCTGTAATAATTTATTTACATGGTCATTATACAATCCAGTATGCCGCCTTCAAAATAGTAGAGATTCCGCCACATAGATGGCAGCACTGGAAATATTTGACATTCCGCGCATTCCAATCGCCGTGGGCTCGGCTCAAATGTCAAACGCGACTATTTCGTCAACAGAGTCGTGGCGCGATAGTTGCTTTTTATGAAATAACAACAAATAATAGTGGTGTGTTTGACGGACAATGGATATTAAACGGTAGAATTCAGTTTATTATTCTACGACGCAAGAATATCATTCGTTACGTGTTCGTGTGGCGTTTGCAAGTTACGGAGTTTTTGCGAATCGTTTCTTATTGATTTTCGTTCTTCGCCGGTTTTGTAACTGAAGTTTACGCGTTTAACTTACAGTCGTGAATTATTTATTTAACTTAATTTTTTAATAATCGTGTTCTTAATAAGTTTGTCGTCATATGGTGAAACGTACAAGCGAGCTGAGATAGCTTCGTGAGAAAACATTGTAACATAGTAGGTAAGTGGCTATTGTTTTTATTTTTTCTCGTAATTAACGCAGATAACAAATTAAAATCTACTAATCAAACCGTACTGCATAACCTGTATTAACAATAATCTTATGATACATACAGCCAAATGTTCGGCCAATTTTGTGATGTCAACGAACGAGAAAACGTTGAAATATTTTCTTAAGTGCCGTAAGGTAATTGTCTGCGTTCATCATTGCAATGGCATAGAGAAATAAGTACGTACCTACCGGTTTGATTTGCGAACGAGCTCGCAAAAAAATTGCCGCTACGAGTTACGCTGTATCTGCCTGACGAGGAATCTCGAATATAATAGTGAGGAATGCGACCGATACGAGCCGAGCTATGACTGCCAACTGTTACATACTGAATGCGGGACATCGTGTTTTATTACGTACCTATACTGATAGATAATAATTAGTTATGCTTATAATAACTCTGCAAGTACCTTATATTTGGAATTAGCATTGCCTGCGATTTTGTAGGCTTGGAATTCAACAAAAAAGTTATTATTCAGTTCGCAGATTGTACGATAAATTATATTTTATAATTCCTAAACAAAACTAGCCTAATATATTCCCTCGTACATCAGCTACCTGCATTGAAACTCCCTTTAAAAATCTGTCCAGATGTTCCAGAGATCAGTCGGAACAAACAGACAGACAGATCGACAGGGAAAAATTGTAAAAAAAAATATTTTGCTATATGTACCGTGTACAGACACTACAATGGACGGAAAACTAAGCTATCCCCAATGTTAGCCGGAGATGAGAAATTCATATCGAATTTTGAAAATTCACGCTTAATTACAATGACGTCTAAAATATGAATACGCCAGGATTGATTTTGTCGTTGTAATTAACGTCATTATACTTAGCCTTATTCCATCATTCATGTCAGAATGAACTGGTTAGGTACATGGAACAAATTCCTTATTGTTTCTTTATTTATTCTGGTACTAGACACCCTACCTAGTTGTTCGTCACATGTCTCCAAATAAGATCGATAGTTAAGGTTAACTTGTCTGGTTAGCTAACTCACCATATATTATAGATAAAATACCTAGATATAAAACATAAAATACCTAATTCGAAAAAAGAAACTCATCTTTTCTCGTGTAAGGTAGGTAAATCTAGATTAAATCTAGGGTCGAATGATTGACTATTTACCTACTGTATTTAGTAGGTACTTTATATACTTCCTTTCCTATTACATTGTTACAGAAATTAACGTATTAGACAGTACTTACATAAACTTGGCGTTATCCAGAAGTCAAAATCTATATTCAAATCAGTCGTCACCATAGTTCGCTTAGCGAAAATTAATTAAACAAAGTGCGTACAAGAGCTTATAAAAATAAGAAAAACAAGTAATATAATTAAAAAAAAACAGATTACTTTGTTTAAGGCTGTTGGGCGTACGAAACAATGGAGATACATACAAACATTAACCTCCTTCTGACGTAGTCGAGTGAAAAGAAAATCAGTAAACGACCACTATTAAATTAAAATAAATATGAGACGTTCCTGTGAAGCTCAACTCGGTAAACAGATGTCTGGCTACACCCTAATCCCAAATACACCTATTTACAAACATTCCCAAAATAAATAGCCTCCCGCAACAAAACTACTTTTTAAACATATCACATTAAATATCACAACATGTAATATATCTGAAATATCACAAATTATTAATATTTCATTGATACAAAATCATAAAATGTAGGTAGATACAATTGGAAATTGGTTTTAAGTATTGAATTAAAATATGTGTATCCGAATAAAAAAAAAAAATTTTTTCACATATAACCTGCAATTAACACGAACCGTGTCCGCGATTCATTAAACATGACATATAAAATTATTCAAAATTTATAATTACTGAATGAAATAGTCCCGCGAAACTCTGTACAATTGGCTACCATATCATATGGTATAGGCGTATATTTATTCTCACTTGTACGGCCTCCCGTAACACATCGAGCGATAGACTAAACACACCACTTCCTTTATCAGATATTATAATTTATTCAAATAAAAAATTTACCAAAATAAAACTTTATGAAATATACCAAAATTGTTCTTTCCAAGTTTTCTCCAATTAACACGTGTCCACTTCTATGAAATATTAGGTGAAAAAAAAAAATAATTATTAAAAATTCAAAACGAATAAGACAGTCTCGTAGTTTCGCAACAATTATTATATAATAGACTAATTTCCATACATGTATGGCGTGCTGTAACCTCTTACTCTTTTAATCAAATATCAGTTACTAACTAATAAACAAAACCAATCTTATCACAAAATGTACGATTCACAATACTATTTTACTCTTTATAATTATTCAGAAGCCAAAAATGAATAGTTGAATAAGACAGTCCCGCAGTTTTCGGTACAGCTGGCCACTACACCATACGCCAGTTCCCACACATGCAAGGCCTCCCGTATGGTGATAAGAACTCGATAACACGTGATAATATTAATGATTGCTCAACATGACCCCGCACAGAGTGTGTACACTTATTTTATTCATACATTACTCTGAATAAGAAGAATTAATAACGAAGGATGTAAAAACATCGGGCTTATGTGCGAGGTCCGGCGCCCTTCTCTAATTTTCAAAATTATTTACATAGTAGTTTACGCCCGCGGCTTTGCCCGTATGATAGGAACGTTGTCCAAAAGTAACCTATGTGTTACTATACACTATAATCTATCTCTGTGCCATATTTCATCCAGATCGGTTCAGTAGTTTTTGCGTGTAGGAGTAACAAACCTCCATCCATCCTCACAAACTTTCGTTTTTATAATATTAGTAGGATAAGTTAAGTATTTACTTGCTTCGATGAATATGAAAAATCATAAGGTTGTTGTCCTGAGTGTTCCGTATGTTCTCGAAGGTGTGAAGACCTGTGATGAAGAAGATGTGTTGGCTAGCATGGTGGACTGACCTGGACCCCTCAAATTTTGAGACGAGACCCCGAACAGCAGTGGGATAGTTCCAATAATTAAATTAATAAAAAAACAAACGAAAAATTTAACATGCAAGCCGTTTTAAAATTAATGTTATATGAACTATACATATTTTTTATTTATTTAATCAAATAAAATCAAATTTTATTTAATATATTACAATTTAGATCAGCGCCTTCTAAAGTACTTTATCAATAGTGAAAATGACCGAGAAGCATATTCTGCATGTCGTTTTAAGTTCTGCTAATATTAAAAATACGAAAGTTTGGATGGATGGATGTTGCCTCCTCTTTCATGTCTCATTGGTAGCGATGTTAGTGATGAATCTTTTGGGTTGGAAGTTTTTATGATTCCTAAAAGCATCGGACGTGGCTTTACGATAGCGGCACAGATGGCTCAACATGCCCTCCGAAGCAATGCTCATGAACTTTTTGCCACTAGCGGTCACACATCTTCCTACCGACAGCGCCCGCAGTTGCTCAGCTTTTTCTATGGCAATCGAAATAACCCGGCTATGGACCCTGAAAAGAAATGAGTCAAGTATTAATATATCATAAAAATTATAAATACAAGTGAAAAATTTAAAATTTCAAAATACAATTTACTGCCAAACAACCGTTCACTTTCGTTGTACGCTGAACACGTAAGGAAACAACGCTAACGAAAGAACATCAAATATGTTTAATAACTTTGAATGTATGTAAAATTGGCGTTTAATACCGAGGCCGTGATGACATTCAATTGTTCATCATTCCTTGTGGGTAGTATTGTTCGATGATTAAATTTAATTCTGTGATGACTGGGTGATGAAGTTAATATTTACCTGGCTCTGTAGCTTGTAGTCAGTTTTTCTCGTTCAATATTCTACTAAAATTCCGGTTGAAGTTATGTCAGTAATATTAATCGCTCGGTGGTTTGATTGCTGGTTTTTCGAACGGAGGTTCTAGATTCAACTCCGGCAGCGTGCACGTAATTTTCTGTTATGTGCACATGAGAAGTTGATCAGTTACACGATGAAGGAAAACTTTCGCGTTTATACTAGGCTCCGCCCGCGTCTTCACCCGCCTGCTATGTTGGTAAAAACTAGTCTATGTGTTAGTCCAGATCATAATCTATCTCCGTACCAAATATCATTGCGATCAGTTCAGTAGTTTTTAGGTGAAGGAGTAACAAACATCTTAAAATTTCGAATTTACAAGTAGAAATAAAGCTGTGGAGTACAAAAGAACTACATTTTTGGTAACGAAACATCTGCCGTATTCCCCTCTGCTACAGCCACGTGCGCCGAAACAGGGGTAGCTCAACGCACCCTAAATGTACGCATTCCAAATATAAACTTGACTAGCAAATTTCAACCTTACACCCTCCACACAAGGTCTAATATATATTGTATATGTAGATCTGTTATTATTTATAACGCAAAGAATGTGTTCTTCGATCATGTGACTTTCTTTTTTGGTTGCAGGTGATACATTTTAGTACGAACTACGTTTTGGTTCAATATATTGAGTGAAGAGTTGTAGTGAACACAGTATTCTTATCAGTAGTTAACTACGGTTTTCCTTGTAGCTATACGTAGTCTTCAAGTTAAGAGTGAATTGGCTTATACTGAGTTAGTGCGGTTTACTATCAGACTTCGCCACTTACAATCGGGTCAAACGGTAAGTTAGACAAAAAAAAGTTCTAAGATGAAAGAAGAAATTATCTATAAAAATAAACGCTTTAGCTTTCAAGAATTTTAATATCTTGTCTATATTCGATGCAAGTTAATATTAATACAGGACATGTTTTAAAATGTATTTACTTCTTTGTATTAGGGCTCTATGCATATCTTCGGACAACTGACACAACCAACTGACCCCAAACTAAGCGTTAGCTTGTACTATGGTGATAAAATAGCTGATAAACATACATACATACTTATACTATTATAGATATTTACAGCCAGACGCACAGAACTAACGTTCTCGCTCATCGCAGAAAAGTTTGATCGGGGTGGGAATCGAACCCACAGTCTTCGGTGTAGTAGTTAGGTTCACTAACCACAAGACCAACTGACCTGTCAAAACTAGTGTTTTAAAATATTTTAGTAAAGTTTATTGTATCGGTGGATACACACTAATCCACACTAATAATAAACAGAACAGAATTGTATGTTTGTAACGAATAAACTCAAAAAGTACTGATCCGATTTCAAAAATTCTTTCACCATTAGAATGCTACATT
>DWJZ01003298.1:0-17355 GCA_018249125.1 Asbolis capucinus
GGTCGTGGGTTCGATTCCCACCCAGGTCAAACTTTTCTGTGATGAGCAGGAATGTTTGTTCTGTGTGTCTGGTTGTATAATATTAATATCTATTTAAGTATGTATTTAAAAGTATATATGTATGTTTACCAGTTCTGTTCACCATAGCACAAGCTAACGCTTAGTTTGGGTTCAGATGGCGGTGTGTGATTTGTCCAAAGATATTTATTATTATACATTATTATATTCGTATATTACTTACTAGAAATGCTGTTCCGAACTTAAATAAAGTCACTGATTGGGCGTGCTAAAATTGAGATTGTTTTCATTAATTCTCATTCCAGGAAATTTTAATTTGACTAGACGTAATTAGTTTGTATTTTCCCAATACCAAACGCTCTTTTTAATGGTATATCTGAAATTTTTGGTTTTAATGAAATCCTCTATCAGGCATGAAATGAAAACAACATACAGACGTTTATAAAATAACGTATTATATAACGTATGTTGTTGTAAAATTCAATACGTTAATAATAATTACATATTGCAATCCGGTTTCCTGTTAAGTTATTTATACATATATGTACTCGTATATTGATGTATGTGACTGTACTTACAGCTAGTTAATGAAATTTCTGTGTCATAATATCGTGATGAAATATAACATATATAGTACAAACACCAATCCCACGCGCTCAGAACAGGGTGTCTTGAAAGTCGACAGAAGTCAGGTGCATTGGTGTATCTGGAGTCAATTGAAGTCATTATTGATGCCGGTTGTTTCATGTCCTGCTTTCATTATGTGCTCGGTTCTATTATTTTCTTTCGGGCAGGCAACGCGTTAGTGACATCTTAGTTTGGTGTTGTTAATGTCTATCATCCCAGTCTTGTGTTTATGGGTGGCGGTGATCACTTCAGGTGTTCCGTCTGGTCGTTTGGCTGCTTGTCAAAAAAATATGCCTTTGATATGATTCCAGGTCTAACATATCCCTTGATAAAGCTTCTTCCAACCTATATTGTCAAAGTTTAACCCCTTTCTATTCCTCAGGTCCAATATATGGGAACCTGCTGTCTTCGGGTGGGAAGCCGCTGTCATCGCCCACGGCGCGGCAGCAACAGCAGCTGGCCGCTATCCAAGCAGCCAATGCGCGTAGACTTCCGCCGGAGGTTCCGAAACGTACCAGCAGTATAACACTCAAGTATGTTTATATTATGTAATACTTGCAGTGATAGCCTAGTTGTTCGTACTTTGGTCTCTCCAAAGTCAGGTCCTGGGTTCAAATCCTGAGCTGAGCATGTCGTTTTCAAAGTTATGTACTTATCAAAAATTGATACTCACTTGCTTCGGAGAAGGAAAACATCGTGGGGAAACCTGCACCCTTGAAAGTTCTCCGTAACGTTCTGGAAGGTGTATGTTTACCAATCCGCAACTTGGCCAGCTTCGTCGAATATGGCCTGTACCCTTCCCATTGTTGGAGGAGACCAGGGCCCAGTAGTGCGACGCTTATGGGTTGCAATGTCAAACTTAGTTTTAAACTATCAACGGCTCTGTCATGGATTACGTATGAGGTGTATGACTGTATAAGAGTTAATTTATGTATTTCTATATCAGCTTTTCCCGCGACTTCGTCCGCGTGGACAAGTTTTCAACCTCCTCACAGGATGAAATTTCAAAAAACCCTGAATAAAATTATGCTTATTTTAATTAACTAATATTACTTATTCTTAGTAAGTATGTTAAATCTTACAATATTCTTTCATATAATATTGTTTTAATATTATCTTCCTCAGCGCTGAGAGTCCAGTATCGCTACGGCGAGCGGAGTGCGGTGGCACGGTGGTGCGAGGTGGTTCCATGTCATCGGTGCAGTCTTCATCGTCCTCGTCCTCCCAGGAGCACCGTCACCACTACCACCAGCCCTACCAACCTAGAGCGCCGGTTAGTACAAAATAGATTTTATAGTTAATGTAATATTATCTGTTTTAAACGTTGAGTTTTATTTTTTAATGCTTGAAGCTATAAAATTAAACTGAATGTGAAGAAATAAATTGAAAGTGAAGAGTGTCTAATCACCTAACGGTATGAAATATGCTTTATGACATCTACACAATATACAAAAAAAAAAACATTAAGGTCGGTCAAGCCGTTTCAGGAGAACTGCTTACGAACATCGTGTCACGAGTTGTACATATCATACTGTTGGTAAAAAGTAGCCTGTGTTGCTTATTCCACATTATACATCCATCTCTTTGGCAACTTTCATTAAAATTTGTTCAGCAATTTTTCCGTGAAAGAGGAACAAAGATCTATTCCGTTCATCCTCACAAACTTTCAATAACGATGCAATAACGACGTAACTATTATGAGTTACCTCTTTACTGTTTTCTTCAATATTTTTCTGCATATTCCAAGTAAAACTAGTTCAAAACTAATATTAAACAGAATAATAATATTCTCCCAGGAGCCGCACATTCACATCCAGGAGGGCCAGTTCCAGCAGCACGCGCGCACGGCGTCCGGCACGCTGTACGAGGGCGAGCGGTTCGCGGTTTGGAAGCGGCAGGAAGCCCCGCCCTACTACGAGGCCCCGCCCCCCGCCAACTGCTGTCGTCCGCAGCACGATCATCATCCGCACCAGCATCAGCAGCCGTTGAAGGTAGGTTTAATTTAGATAGCTAAATGGATGGGGATGAATGGATAGATTTCAATGAATATTTAATTCACAGGGCTCATACGCTCTATATTTGGAGTCTGAACCCAGAATGGTTTGGTGGGAAAGTAATGACTTGTGAAAACAACCAAAAGGTCCCAAGATTTTTAAAAACTTTGCTTCTTTTTCTTTTTTTTTAATTTTGTTCCACCGTCAATATTTTCATCCATATGCACACCACATGTATAATTGAAAATGGTTGTCTCCTAAAGCCGTAAAAGGTTAATGGTGGATTTTTTTCCACGATTGTACTATGACTACTTCTATACATGTTTAAATTTAGTATAATACTATTCACTGAAATACATTGAATACAAAATTTAAGTGTGGAACTCTGTTTTCAAAAAGATAGAGTATGCCAAGTGTAAGTGTGTGACTGTTATAAATTGGCGTACGTAGTTATTGAAGCGTGCTGTGGACAATCTTTGAGTATGGAATCATAATAAGATCCATCCATCTTGAGTTACAATATCTGACTTCTCTGTTGAATTTTAAACCTAAAACTCCTTTCATCTTTTGTGCCCTACAGGTATCAGAAACGGTTCGCAAGCGACAGTACCGCGTCGGTCTGAACCTGTTCAACAAGAAGCCGGAGCGGGGTATAGCGTATCTGATCGCGCGAGGGTTCCTGGAGAATTCCCCCAGGGGGGTCGCCAGGTTTCTCATCACTAGGAAGGGGCTCAGCAAGCAGATGATCGGGGAGTACTTGGGGAACCTGCAGAATCCCTTCAATATGGCTGTGTTGGAGTAAGTATAGAATACAATACCATCACATTTTTTGTACATCACAAAATATAATAAATAATTAGTGTAATAAAATGAAGTTGAGGTCGATTTATCAATTTTACTCATATTTTTTAATAAATTTTAATTTCTTGAAAAACGTTCTTATGAATTTAAAAAACACTGCGCAGTTGGAAAACTTCAGAAATCGTCACGTAAAATGAAAACGATACTTTTACTATGTTACTTACTGAGTCAATTCCAATCTAGCTGAGTATATAATAGTTAACAAATTGATTTACCTACTTATAGTAATGACGTACAAAATTAAAATGCTATAATAGTTAATTAAATATTGTAACGAACAAAGTAAAGCGCCCGCACAATCACTAGTCGTTCAAAAGGCACCGAGCGTACAATTTAGTTAACCTCACGTCTAAGAGATGGCGCTGTACCGAAAGCTGATTCAAGCTGACGGCTGTACCGCGTAGATTGCATAAATAATTTCGGTTCATTCGATCCTACGTTGATATCCATGTATACGCTTTTAGTTACGGATTACCGAGCTATCAGTGGATCATTAGATATCGATTTGGAACGTGAGCATACCGAATCTGATCTCGGATCTCCGGGTCAAAATCGGATCAAGTATAGGGACCTCTTTGCATCACTGAAACAATAATAAAGTTCGGTTTAACTCAATTTCCTCCGCGTCCGCGCTACAATATTTATTAAAAATATTCAATAAATATTTAAATTACAGATGTTTCGTGAACGAGCTGGACCTATCAGGTATGGCGGTGGACGTGGCCCTGCGGCGGTACCAGGCCCACTTCCGACTGCCGGGAGAGGCCCAGAAGATAGAACGGCTGGTTGAGGCCTTCGCAAGACGGTACTGCGTGTGCAACCCTGACTTCGTGCAGAGGCTGCGGACGCAGGATACGGTATGTTTCTCGTAGGGCATATATATAACTGTGATAAATCTTATAAGCCTAAAATCAAATAATTGTCAATTACAAATGTATTTTTATGGTAGAAAGGTTAAAAATATAGGTAAAAGCAAAAAAAAACTTGAAAACATCCCATTGAAGGTAAGGATAGGGAATAAAAGTAGAAAGGATTCTCACTAATTTATTCCCTTTGGGATAGAATTGTAAGGAGAAGTAGAAAATTCGTGCCCTAAAAAGATAAAATCAGTAGTAGAAGTTGAAAAGATTCTTGACGAATTATAAAAGTGCAACTAGAAAAGATTCTTAAAATAAATTCCTTTATGGGATAGAAGGGTAGTAGAAATGAAAAGGGATGTCTGAATTCATCATGAAGGCATCAACACTCTTAAAAGTAAAAAGGGTTCTTATAAACATTTTCTAAAGTGATATAAGGTATAGTAGAAGTAGAAATTTAGTGTAACAAGAAAAGATTTTTATAAATTAATCTTAACAATCTATTTATTTTCCAGATATTCGTCCTTGCGTTCGCAATAATAATGCTGAACACGGACTTGCACACGCCGAACCTCAAACCCGAGGCTCGCATGTCGCTGGATGACTTCGTGCGCAATCTCCGCGGGATTGACGACTGCGGGGATATCGACCGGGATATGCTCGCCGGGATATACGATAGAGTAAAGTCCAGCGAGTTTAGACCTGGCAGCGACCATGTTACACAGGTGATGAGAGGGCTTTTTATATTGGTCATTGGTCTTTAGAAAAAAAACCATCGGTTTTATTTATTTTGTTTTGCAATTAACAGTAAATGGGCGGGGCTACTACTACTCTTTACAGGGTGATGGGTAAATCATAATTATGATAAAGATCGTAATGAAATATATAGAAAACTAAAGCCATTTTTTTTGTGTCCATTTTTCATTGGGAAATCAACTGAGCAACTCACGTTTACCAAATGTAACTTTTGTATTAAGTGTCAAATGATGTTAAAATTTCATACTTATTCTAATTCTATACTTCTATATAGCATGCTAAGTTAGAGCGCGTACAATTTACTATCATCACCATTTAGATGAGATAGGACACTTGTCAAAATATAAATGTAGAATTCCTTATTCAAATAAATCCACTATTTCATTTCCAGGTGATGAAAGTACAAGCGACGATAGTGGGCAAGAAGCCGCACCTCGCTCTGCCGCACCGCCGGCTCGTGTGCTACTGCCGACTGTACGAGATACCAGATATACACAAGAAGGAACGACCCGGCGTTCACCAACGAGAGGTAAAACACACATACAGACACACGCAGTTAGTGAACCTGATTGCTACACCGAAGGTCGTGGGTGCGATTCCCACCCAGGTCAAACTTTTCCATGTGTCTGGGTTTTAAGATCTATATAATTATGTATTTAAAAAGTATGTATATATGTATGTTAATCAGTTGTCTGATAACCACAGTATAAGTTAACGCTTAGTTTGGAGTTAAATGGTCGCCTGTGAGTTGTCCACAGACAATTTATTTATTTATTTATAGGCAGCGTATCTATATATTTTAAGTTTAAATAAAGCTTTAAATAAAAATAAATAATAAACACACAATCACAATATTATGTGATCAATTGACGAGACACAAAGTTTAAATATAAATACTCTGCTCACGACTTGTTTATTGTTACACCGATATTGCGACCCAGTTGCATTGTTCAATTGCCACATCAAAACTGTGTCGTATTGTAGAAATTCATATCACATGACACTTGACATCCAAAGTGACTTCCATACAATTGGATATGATTATCCGCGCTAATATATGTATGTATTAAAATATAACTGTTACAATGTAATTGATTATTTCAGGTGTTCCTCTTCAACGATCTCCTAGTGATAACGAAGATCTTTAGCAAGAAGAAGTCGTCAGTGACGTATACATTCCGGCAGTCGTTCCCGCTCTGCGGGATGATAGTTAATCTCTTCTCAGTGCCACGTGAGTATTATAAGACAACTTACTTATTAATTTATAGAAATTATCTTAAACTATACAAATAATATAACTACATACAAGTTTACGATCTAGAATCGAAAAATGTAAACATTATCGGCTGTTGTAGGAAACCTGCACTGAGAGCCCTACATAAAAGTTCTCAAAGGTGTGTGAAGTCCACCAATCCGCACTTGAACAGCGTGGCGGAGTCGGGCTTGTATCCCTTACATTATTAGTGGACACCCGAGCTCAATAGTGGGACGGTTAATGGTTGCACTTATGATATATGTGTGTCTGTTTCCGACCAGAATTTGCCCTCGCTTCGCTTCGGAAGGACAGTTATCCAGTGGTATCAGGCTTCCAATACTTATTATGACCTATTATTACACGGGAACAAACCAGTTTTCTGGGATTAATAATCTCCTATAACTGTCCTTAGATAAGCTACAAACTTGCTAAATTTTGTATAAATTCTTCCATTGGTTTCGGAGTTGTCATACAGACTTTACCTGCTGTCCTACGGGAACAAAGCCATTTCCTGAGATAAAACCTATCATATAACCATTTTCGGGTTTTAAACTTCGACTATGCCAAGTTTCATATAAATCTGTCCAGTGGTTTTTGCGTGAAATAAATCTATAGAAAGTTGTTTTGGTCTCTTATATCGATAACAAAGGCTCCCTGAAATTTCCAAAAAATACTTAAGCTATATATAAGTTCGGAATTGACTGCTTTGCAATTTTATTATTAGTATAGATTATATGCAATATATTTTTAAGTATTATTCCCTGACATATTGCCATTTTTTCTTCAGATTACCCTTTCGGCATCCGTCTATCTCGTCGAGTCGACGGTCGCCGACTCGCGACATTCAACGCTCGCAACGAACACGACCGGTGCAAGTTCGCTGAGGATCTACGAGAGAGCATCGCCGAGATGGACGAGATGGAGGCGATGAGGATCGAGGGGGAGTTGAACAGGGGGAAGGGGAGGGGGAGCAGCTCCACCGGGAGGAATGGTGAGGGTTTTGTGGGTTTTAGGGGGGCATGGTTAGGGTTATGAGTTATTTTTTTATGTAATAAGCAGGCAAAGTGATCACTGCCGCCCATGGACTTTAATTGCACCAGACGGGGCTGTTACTAAAGCGTTGCCTGGAAAGAAGGAAGTAATAGAACCGCATACGCGGGGAAAAGGAAGAAAGAAAAAACGGAAGCGGTGCATTCCTAAAGCAATTAGGATCAGTGGCGACAGCAACTGAGCCCAGATAAATCAACAACATACCACTTCAGGTCGGAACACAGAAGAAGAATGGGGAGCAGGATGACTGAAGGACAGGGAGTAAAAGAGGAGAACTGTCTCTCAAGTTTCCAGTCGGAACACAGCTCATAGCTCTAATTCGGTGGTCAAATTTGCATTTATATACGTACGGGTATATGTCAATGAGTATATTAAACTTCGCCTTTTTATATCTGGTATATCTGTGCTATATTACGTGAAGAGATAATTTATATCAGTGAGTATTTAGTAGGTTATAGAAGCATCCATAATCTCAGCAAGTTTAGTAATGTAAGTCATTACTGGCGGTAAGGGATTTTGGACTTAAACTTTCCTCTGTATTTGATTTGCAAATTATTTGATATAATTATAATATTTCACAGTAATGGAAAATCGTGACAGTGGAGTGGCCGACGTAGAAATAGATCACCAACAGTGTATGGACCATGTTCATGTGCATGGGTGAGTTGTATTTAATAACTTTGTAAACAAATAATAAATGTGTTTGGACAACTCACACACGGCCATTACGGAAACTAAGCGTTAACTTGTACTATGGTGATCAGACAACTGATAAACATACATAAATATTTTTAAATACAAAATTATATAGATATTTACATCCAGACACACAGAGCTAACATTCCTGCTCATCACAGAAAGGTTTGACCTGGGTGGGAGTCGAACCCATGACCTTCGGTGTAGCAGTCAGGTTCAATACCCAATAGACCAACCGCCCTGTCAAATTTGCTTAATGTATACCGATATTGATAAACGAATAAAACCACTTAATAATAATTTTATTTTTTTCCAGGGTGGTAGTACCTCCGCCGCCATCTTGCCCCGCGCCGGCCGCTCCGTCACGTCTCTCACAGAACCCGCCCCCCACCAACATCATCAAACGGAACGTGCTCAGTAACTCTCTCGTCGACATCAACGACCCTGGTCAGTGTTTACTATTTTTTCCCATTTATTCAGGCTCAGCATTGAGCGAGGGTCCCTTCGTTGCTGAGGAAAGCTAGAGCAACCTCCACTGCTCCAAAACGGATAGGTTAGTAGCAAAACCGAGTGGCGAAAATTTTTACCCCGCCCGCAGGCATCCGATAAGGCTTAACGATCTGACGATCAGTTTTTTTACAATGATAGTTTAGTTTTACATCGGTAATAACCAATGGTTTATTTCATTTGAACTTAATATTACAATTTTTATTAATTCTATTATAACTAATATTTTCTTTGTCAGAATTTAGTAATAGTCCTTTTGTTTTGCCGTTTCTTCTGTTCATTATGGCACCTGAAACACTTCTGAAATAAAAAGTAATTCATAAGTCTATTGAAAATACCTACATGAAATAAATTATTTCACTTACACGAAGTCCTTCCACCAACCAGCTGACATCCGTCCCATAACACACCCTTATGTACCAGAATGGGATTGATCTATAATCGAAGCCACGTCTACGGCGTTCTAAATACCATTCTGCCAATAACCGATTATGTATGTGGTCCGCAGTGGCCCTAGCAGCAGAAAGGCTCCAGCGACGCGGGTCAGTGGGCTCGCTGGACAGTGGCATGTCGGTGTCCTTCCAGCAGGGCAGTCGAAACGCGTTGCACGCAACCTCGCCGCGACACCCGCCCGATCAACGGTCGCCTGGTGAGTCTCTCCCCCTAACTCTCCCATTATCTTTTTGTTGCTACCTCAATTCTGTCCTTCTAAAACTGTCCACTATTCTCTGTCTTCCTTTTTTCCTTTTCTCTCCATCTCACTCTCTAACAATTGTTGCCTTTCATTCTATGTATCTTTTCTTTCATTTCCATTGTCTGCCTTTATATGTCCCCTCGGTTTTTCTCTGCTGTTTCCATTATTTATTTTTACTCTGTATTTATCCTCTCTGCGTTCCTTGTTCAGTGGACTGTTCTAAATACTGATTATTATTAAGTAACAATTTATTATAAATACTGAATTTTATGCAATATTTTAACATACAATCTAATATTTAATGATAGTTGCGAATATAAAAGCGATTATATTATAAATATTGCATGTGTATTCAAGAGAGTATGTAATGTACGTCTCGTTTTATATATTTAGCGTTTGTTCCAGGACGTCTTTTCGGTGGAATATTTCCGGGAAGACAACGTAAGCTAAGCGCCTCTGGGGTCCCAGATTCGAAGCAAGGCCAAGTCGGGAAAAGCACAGAGGTCTGAATACCACGGAGTTACCTTATATGACTCGTACTGGCATACGTCGGAATCGATTATTTTGAAAATCGGTGTTATCGATTATTCGTTATTTGATAAAAGGAACGAATCAGAACTTTAATCGTTTCATTCTCAGTTTATTTCGTAGAATGATTCGTTGAAATATTTGCAATAAAATCTTATATGCAATATCCATTCCTATTTCAAAGTTGAATTTGTATGAGCTTCCAGTTTCTTGACTTTAAGTAGTAAAGGTATAGGCTGATACGAACGGGTACTGCATAGAAGATTAAATAAAAAAAAAACATTAAATTGAGCATTTAGCAATATCATTTATTCGTAGTGATAAATCTTAAATGACAAATCATTCGTTTGAGTAATATCTGTTGTACTTCGCATTAAATTTCATCGATAATCTTTGTTCAATAGAACTTGTAATGAAATCGAGATTTTATTCGAATAATTATGCTTTTAGGTTTCTCCATCCAATTGTAGGGTACACATTGAGGATTTTAAACTTTACGTAAAGTTGGATTCCCACCGTCCGTGATCCTAAGGGCTCGTCCGTAAAATCACAGATAGAGGGGAACCAACAAAATAATTATTATGTCATCTTCAAATTGTTCGCTTAAATATATAAAAAGTTTTTGAAATAAATCTATTTATAATACTTTAAAGTTAGACAAACTGTTAAAGTATTTTTACAACATAAAAAATATTTCACCGTCATTTTGACGTTCTGAAAACAAATCGATTCTTTAATCTAATTGTAGCCGAATAATGAGAATCGATTGTATATCGATTTCTCGTTGTCTTAAGTGCCATCCTTTATCGAATCCCTATTTCAGTAGCATTTACTCGTTGGGATATATAGATAAGTATTAATGCATTTTTCTGAATATTTTGAGGTACTGGATTTCGTATTCAGGGTATAATGTTATGGAATAATGGTTAATGGATATAATTAGGTTCCGGGGATTTGGACGAAGGGTTAGTTAGGTGCCAACGGGACTCGAATTTATTGAACTAAATAATTGAATTTTTAACGTTTTGAGGTCTATTCATTTGTTCGTAACTTCTGCCGTTCTGGAAAGCGGTAGTGAATATGTCGTTTATCTGAATAGGCCCTTATAGGGCATTGAATACAAGGATTTCATGAAACATCATATTTTTGCTCCTGTGTATGAATACTGATCGTTTTGGATTTGCTTAACGGTCGGTCCATGATTTGGTTTAGTGGCGTCTTTTAATGGAATTGATGAAATTTATCACTAATTTTGAATCAGTACTTTGTTAATCCAAATTGTACCGTATAGGCGCGAACATAATGTTGGTATTTATTTGACGCAGTTTAAAAACACAGTCTTTTGGAATGAGTCCTAAAATTAGTACTATCTACAAAAATACATAAAAATGTCTCACGTATTCCTTCTTTTTTTTTAACGAAAAATGAAGATCGTTGTTAACAAAATTTCTTGAACGTCTTAAAGCTGGCCCCGATTGGTGTAGCGATTTTATTAGTCTCCAAGATCATTTTCAAGTCGTCTTCAAATGGGATAAGGTACTATAACTTGAGGCTGGCCACTGACATATGATTCAGTCCACTGATCAAATCAATTTAGAGTTCTTTTAAAATAGTTTCGAACAATATGTAAAAGACATATTTGACCGATCCATAAAATGTAATATGAATAAATAAAAAATCATTTCGAGTGAAAAATTTAACGTCTAAAATACACATCGATATTTAAAATTACTGATAAATGCCACAATTTAATATTTAGAACCAAATAAATATTTACTTACGAGTATCACGGAGTATTTTATTGTTACAATATCGCTTAGCTTAGGCGTACTTATGCAATATTTTAAACGTCATCTCATGTTACCAGACGCCAGAAAGTATTAACTTTTACTTTGTTAAAGAAAATATTCAGTATATTATTAATAATAATAAAGTTTTTTGAATTTCTTTAGTGTAATTGTACATACGTTCGATCTAGTTGAGACAATAGAGACGTGTAGTCAAATAATTCCTTTCGGCACAGACAAACCTTTGGTCACCTTAACTTTAGGGTAACTTGGGGTAACAGTGGGTAATCTTAAGGATATCTAAAGGTAAGTTTAAGTTTAATCTTAACTTACCTTAATCTTGGTAACCTTAAGGTAACCTTCCTTACTTACAATAGGGTAAACCTCAGGTTGAACTTTAAGATTACCTTAGAATAAACCTAAGGGTAAAATTGGGGTAATCTTGGAATTTACCTGTACGATGTTAACATCACAGTTAAATATTTATATAAAAATAATGTTTTAGAGTCTTAGGGTCATTCGGGAGACATTCAGATAAGATCATGAAGTTTAAATGAGTTCGGTCTCGAAAAAGTGTTTTTGAAATTCTGTTCAAATACTTCAATTCAATAATCGGCTTACGTACATAATAGTAAACTTAATTCGTTAGTTGTCATTCTAGGTCAATATCATCTTGTCTTAATTCTTAACAACATTTGAATACGTTGTTATGAGCATTCCGTCATTGATTTTGTATTCTATGGCTGAAACAATAAGATATAATTTTGATTAAATCGAGTCCTAATTACTGTTGCATAGTGAAATTATGTGTCGTTTTTGTTTAAATTTCATTGTAGTTTTGTATTTCTTATAGTATTTTTGATATATATACCAATGTATCACAAAAAGTAACAAAAATATCACTTAAACTTAATTTTTTTTTAACATACCTCAGTCACACATAGTAATATGTTTATAACTTTTTACTACCAACATAGTCACTATGTACTTAATATTAAAGTCCAAAGCATAAATTCTGTATAATTTTACAAAAACACGCTGATAGGATATTTAAATACACAACTTAATAGAAAGCTAAGCAAAGCGAAGAAGTAATAATATTGCAATTTCACAATTAGCACTTTATATTCAGAAAATATAGTCGGATTTCTTATAATCAACTTAAAATCACTCACAATAAAGTCCATAATAAAACAATTCTTGAAATATTTGAAATTTCGTTCTTTTGGATGACATATTTTATTCATACCTTGTCTGTATAATACGTAAATATTTTTGTTCTAAGCCTAATGTGCCAGTTCACGTTGAAATTATAAGGACTTAATGTTACCTACTTACTTCCTGATATTACCACGATTTATACTTAAATAGTTGTAAGTATTTATAATCTTGAATAACGGCCGATCTTTTTCACGTTTCCATACTTTTCTACCGTTTCCTTGAGACTTTTCTATACTGTTGCAAAATAGTCTGTTTTTATATATGACTATGAGGGTAGTCGGATATAATCTTATTTCTAGCTTGTATGCACTTCCATTCGAGAAAGTTTTTTAAGATTTATCTTCTAAAATTAATTTTAATGAACACGATGATCCGTTGATGTCTTCCACATTATTATAACGGAATCGCGTCCAAAAACCTATTTGCTGTCGGAAAGTTTTGTACTAAATCGTACTTATCTAGCTAGATCTTTTGATACAGCCGTCTATCTTGTCACTGCGTTGGCTTTGGCTTAGTAAAAGTTTTATCAAAGTCGAAAATCTATCACAATAAATTTAATGTCTGAAGTATATGATGCTAAAAGGTGAGTACCTGCATTTATAAACAGTACTTACGATTATAAGTATATGTATAGTATTCATATTTGACAAATACCTTTGATTTCCACAGACCTAAAATAGTCACTTACGATGTAATGAAAAATACAAATAAATATAATTATTATTTATAGGAAATACAAATACGTATCTATATATACGTATATTTAAAAATGCGTATCGTAGTATATACGTTTTTTGTAAAAATATTTAGTTTGATATTGAGGTTGACAAAAAATTGTGATAGATTTTCCATTTTCCCAACTATATTTTTAATAAATAAGTGAGACTTTAATCGTTAAAGATCGGCCAAAAATGTTACTGACTGTCGTTTTCGATAACCTATCTATGGGAAAAGAAACTGACAGGTAAAATTGTGACTTAAACTTTATTGGGTAAGAAATTGAAGATTACGGATGGATAGAATATTGAAAATGATAGATAGATCTTATTGTAGCCACTGTTGTCTTTGTACCGGTTACGTAGACTTGTTGTTTCTACTATTTGATACGTCGGTAGATAGATAATGAATGACTCGTCGAGGATTATTGTTTTTGATGTTTCGATATAGTCAGCTGGTCTGCTTAATTTATCTGTTCCTTTGTAAATGTTACCACTGGAAACCAAATTTCGTATACCAGTCCAATACTTTTCAATAAAACTATAATTTACCAAGAATCTGAAATAATTGAAACACCATACACCAATAATAAGAAATTACTGATGATTACTCATTGGTTTCATTCATAACTTATTATTGAACTAAATGAATTTGGTAATTAGCCAATCAGAAGTATGAACAATGACGGTATTATACCTTTATAATGGAATGGGTGTGTCTCTGTGACGTAATTTTATAGTAATTCGTAGTGGATTGTCTTTATTTTCAGCGGTACGGTCCGAAACTCAATTATATTCAACTAAATTAGATTTGGTTGAGTTTCGTGTAAAATAATCGTGAAATACACCCAAACTCTTCATCACTTCTCGACTTAGAGGGGTTTTCAGACTCGCACCCACATATACGTTTACGCACTGCACCGTACGTGTACGTCGCAACGTGTACGCACGAAATAAAATTCGTATTTGATATACGTACTTGTACGTTCTAAATATACATCGTACCTATAATTGATGTACGCACGAAATCTATTTCGTACGATTTTGCCAATCTGTCCATTATAATTATTAAATCCATTGAATCTCTATATAATATTATTGAAATGTAACTTTTAGTTCTTTAATGATATCCTTGTAGATGATTGATCACTTTGTGTCAGAGTAATTGGTAATTATTGTTCTTATTTATCCATTTCCCTGAGGTATAAATTACTAATTTCCTTTTTTTTTTGATCTACTAAACACTAAACATTCGAGAAAAAAAATGTTTCGCTAATTTTAAATTTAATGTAATGCATAAAAAAGAGGAATTAATTAAATAAATCGATTGTTGGATTATAATGTGTACTTGATAATATAAAATAACGGGCATTACCGCACGTTGTAACGAATAGCGTATTTCAAGCGAAATGCGTTAATTTTATGTTAGAGAATAAAATGAGTTTTTGAGATTCGTCATATATTTCTAATACGGACTATTTAATTATGCAACTGTTGTACCTTTAATTACAATATTTTTCGTCCTATTCGTCCCATAAACCGTTATTTATATTATACAATCTATTTAGTACCATATTTAGAAGTTTTATTAGGAAATTTGTATCTTTATTGTAAAAATAATTCAGAATTGTACAAATGGTTGGTGAAGTTTGTTAGAAGTCCGCATAGCAATGTAACCGTACCTTGGAGAGAAATAAATCCTCTTTAAGAGGCTCTGAATGGGAGATATAATTTTTTATCATAAAGTATCATGTGTCCGTGTTAGATATATATGACGTTGCTTGTGTGTTGTTACTGATTGAATCGCTTTTGTAAATTTCGCTTGAAACCAAAGATGTAATATTTTTTGTGTTCACGTAACCTATTCCAAGGAAAATGTTTTATTATGTGGTAATTAAAATAATGCTTTCATAGTTTTGTATGTGGAGTGTCTTTTAGGATCAACTTACACTGAGCAGTTTAACGGAGAATTAAAAATCGAAGAATTTCCCATGTGGACTAATTGTAGACAAAATGTTAACTTACCGGTACCCATTAATTAGCATTACCTACTAATTGCCGTTATCTGCAAATAACCGGTACCTAAAATTATTTGTATGAACAAAATACTGATGCCGGTATTTTCGGTAATATTTTACCTCTGCTAATATTCTGCTAGTAGTGAAAGTTGGTCCTCTTAGGAGTCCATACGCTGAGAGTAAAAACGATTACTGATAAAAATAAAATACATTAAAACTTACATATAAATATAAAGGCACACATTTGTTTATATTATAAGATGTGTTTTAGTTGAAGGGATTTCGTTTCTGTAACATATATTACTAACTTATTATATTACCTTGTGTATGTATATTAAAGAGTATGTCTAATATATATTTCTTAGTTGTAACTGTTATGAAGAACTAGACGTAAGCAATGTCATCTTATTTGTTGTATAAAATATTGTTGAGAGTTGCTACAACTAAGTCACTTACATTAGTTTTATTTAAATAAAAAACAATGAAAATGTATTTATTTATTAAATATGAATTAACATTCATGAGCATTAGTTGTTTTATTTTATGATATCCTACATTTTACTACGTTGGTTTCATGTTTCTTCTCTCCATGGCGGCAGTATTATAGCTAGTTTATAATAATATACTGCATCTATGGGCACCTTTCCGAAAATACTGTAGTTTCAAGATATTTGATGTTCGTAAGTGGCTATGAATGATTCGAATATGAGTTTCATTTTATTGTACCTAATATCTAGCTCTTTTGTTGGACGATTATTTACAGTCCTAAAAAGTGTGATATTTATATATTATGCTAACATGAATCAGTAAATTAATAAACGTCAAATTTACTGTGGCGCCATCGCACAATACGTCATACGATGACGTCACGACAAAAACCTGAATCACGCTATCGGAGTTTTCTGTATCGTTAGTATATATACAAGTTCCGACTAACAACTGTCGGAGCTCGGCCGCTCCCCAGGCATCACATCTTGCCTGGCGGGAGATCTCATTGCCAAAAGTTCGTATAATACTTTATAATCGTGTTATTCACGTGCCTACTGAGAGGCTGATAAGAGAGGGCAATTGCTTCCCTTCCTCCTTGTAAATCCAATTAAGTAACCATAGTTGTGGAAGTAACACAAATTTTACTTATCGATGACAGATAACACTAAGAGTTTCTACTCTCATGATCAGTTCCTCTAAAGCAGGGTTACCCAACCTTTTTCTAGTGCGGACCTCTAGCGCCACTTTATTATGATCCGCGGACCCCTAGAAATCATACAAAAAATCGCTCACATACTTTTATTTGCTAAAAAATTCAGTGAATATTTTACTTGTATAAATTATTTTAAATTTAATACGATGGTTGATGTTGTCGTTTTGCAACCAATCTCGTGATGTTTGGGTCGATGTTGCTCAGTTGGAGCCTTCACAGTGCAGAACGTAGGTACAGGTAGCGACAAACAGTTTACTGCGCAGTCAAGCTCAATGCTCAAGAAGTTGCCAGTATCTATGTATAGTGTGGTGCGCCATGTGGTGTGTGTGTGGTTTTCCTTCGTTTCATGTAGGTATCTTTCAAACGCTCAACAGCACGGTTTAATTTTTATGTTGTCTGCGGACCCTCTGAGACAGGTCCGCGGACCCCCGGGCTTAGAAACTCTGCTCTAAAGGATAAACAAACATTGATTTTCTATACTATATACTAGCCGTACCCGGCGCGCGTTGCTTAGCGTCAACTCATCAAACATGTGTCTTATCGATATGATTTTGGAACCAATACTTATT
>DWJZ01003299.1:0-17354 GCA_018249125.1 Asbolis capucinus
CAGGATTTATAGCGCCTTTTTTTCGAAGTTACCTCAGTGTATTCTGATTTGTATCAATTAATTACAAGCAAGGTTTGTAACTTTGTCTTAAATCTTGTTCATAATATAAGAATCCTACATTATTCCTGATGAACATAGACTATAAACTATTTTCAAAAATGTTAGGGATCCGTATGAAAACTTCGATAATGCAACCCAACGCGTGAAAAAAAAACCAAAAATAAGCTTTATGTCGCGTACGCTGTGGAATTTATTAACAATACATTAACGTGATATTCTGCAGTATTATAAAGGATATCATGAGTCTGCGGTACCGTATATCTCTTAGAGTTATGTCACAAAAACTACTTTTTTGGTAAT
Organism: Asbolis capucinus; assembly: GCA_018249125.1. NCBI lineage: Eukaryota > Metazoa > Arthropoda > Insecta > Lepidoptera > Hesperiidae > Asbolis > Asbolis capucinus. The sequence goes on from DWJZ01003299.1 coordinate 361, forward strand.
GGCTCTTCCGAAGCGAAGCAAGGGTAATTTCTATGATTAATAAAGTTGTATAATATATATGTTAATGGACTTTGAGATAAATATCCTGGGAAACATTTGCAGGTTGGCGCGATGTCTCATCGCGAGCGTCTCGAGGGGAGTCTGGAGGCGCTGCGGCAGCGTTGGAAGCACTGGCCACTGCAGCGGCGGGTGCTCGGCAACGACCGCCAGCCCAGCCGCCCAGACTGCCGAGGAAAAAGACAGCTACTATACGACAGCTGTTCACTGCCGCTAGCAAGTTCCAGAAGAATCTTCGAAGGTAAAATCTCTGGGACAAACCTAGTGGCTTAAAGCCATATTTTGGAAAAATTACCAGCTCTTAATTGAAGAAGAAGTATTTATGTGTATAAGAAGTTATTTATCACCTGCTACCCATAAAGTTCTCGAATGCGTGTGAAGATTGCCAAACCTCACTTGGCCAGCTCGGAAGTACTTATTTATAGGATCCTAGCCCAGTAGTGGGACGGTTCTTGACGTTAAATATGATGATGACGATTCTTAGCGGAAAACTTTTAAATTTATCAAATAGTTTTCGTAAACTAAGTTGTCTAATACTTCCAGGGGCGTTTACTTGGCGTGTATACTTTATCATGAAGATAAAGTGCTGGTTACCAGTGAAGAGTTCCTGCCAGTGATCGAGGTGGATGAAACCTATCCTGCCTGTATCTACACTGATTTTCATTGGTTAATGAAGGTATTTTAATTATCATAATTAGATTAAATGGTAAACAAAAAAACTAATTTCAGTTGTAAAAAATTTTTTCGATCAGGCAACATTCTGGAAAATGTGTTACCCAAATTTTTACCTTGTGCATTATGATATAAGAGGATTTTGTTTTCTATTTCGTCACTGTGTTTTTCAGTGGATATGATCATATAACTCAATAAAAGTTAGCGTTCAATAGTGTCTTACTAGCCTAGTTAAAGCCGTGATGGCTTGAGTATATTATAAACTAAGTATCAGTTCTGTACAAGAAAATATTGCGAGGACAAGAAAACAACATTTATTCCAAAATGCTTAAACAATTGTAGTTACAACAGCTTACATATTAAAAATATAATGCATTAAATCACTGATCACTATAAATTAAAGTACTATAGAAAAAGGTTCGCAGCCAGTACCTGCTGTGGCAGTCAGCCACAGCTACTGATTTTCAGTACGAACCTGTTTGAAGCCTGTACTCTAGAGAGTTCCCCATACACTTTTCAAAGGCCTTACCAATCTGCAATTGCCCAACATCGTGGATTATATCCTAGACCCTTAACGTTCTGAGAGAAGACTAGTCCAGCATTGGGACTATGGGATTGCGATTATGATGATAATGACTGAGACTAAGTTCTGCTTAACCGTTGACATCAGCGTCACAGGTAAGAGAAAGACAGAAGAAAAAAGAGGAATTTAAAGGTGTCTGTTTTGTTAATGCCAGGTATCTTGCTCGTGGGATGAAGTAAAAGCGCTCAGATCGGACATGGAGAAGCACACGTCTTCTTCCATTCACTTTAGATTGAAGCTACTGACGGCGGCTGCGCAGATGCAGTCTGCATTGTGTATACAGGACCTAGGTAAGTTGATAGGTAATAAAGAGAGAGAGAAAGTATTTTTTTTTTCAATATTACTCCTGAAATTAGAAATTTCTACGTACAATGTTCATATAATAATTTTCATATAATAAGTTTGGCGAGGAACTAATGAATTAATGTACACATATGTGAACATTTAATTACTTTTAATTAATTACTCATTTCTACTTACTAAATTATAGAATTAAGCAAAACTTAAGCTTCAGTATTGCTGAAGCTGATATTATAACAATAGTTTTATCATCTCAATTGTACAAAATTATCAAGTAGTTTGATTTATCAGATCAATTTACAAATTGTATCTATTAAGTTTATTTCGTCAACTGCACGATTTTTTCAAATCGGGTGTTTTATGACGTCGAATTCCGAATTTATCAAATCTGTTATTTCATCAGGTCAATATACGAAATAAGTCTTATCAGGTCAATTGGCAAATGTTATCCAGTAAGATTTTTATTATATCTCAGTTGCAGGAATTTATCAAGAAAATTATCAGATAAGTACCTGATCTTGACATTTTTGACAACCCTCACCTTGCATTTAAAAATAAACCATTTAACTTATTAAGCTCCTAGTTTTACCATTATTGTTATTATAGTTTTAATTTATTCCCTTCTTCATTAACAATAGTAAGTGTTTTAAAAAAATGACATTTTCAGGTCAATTGTACCACAAGCCGTTGCGAGACGCGCACGGCACGGTGGTACTGTCGTGCGTGAACAGCGTGCGGTCGGTGAAGGCGGTGTCTGCGCTCAACTCGCGGTGGGCGCCCGTCGCCAGGCTGCGGCGCCGCGTGCTGAGTGAGGACAACACTATGGGGGAGCTGCTCATGGCGTCTGTACACGAACAGATTGCTTATCATCAGGTGAGGTGGAGATTGGACTAGGTTACCAACGTCTGACAGTGATCACCAAAGTTTAGCGATAGTTGTTGAAAGCGGTGTGTGTGCTCAACTCGCACAAAGCTGAAGCCTTGAAGCCTGAAGCTTACAGTACTTATGTTGTGTATTACAAGTAAATTATAACTAGCTTTGGTGAAGGAAAGCATCGTGAGGAAACCTGCACTCCTGAAAGTTCCCCAATCTCGTAGGTATGTAAAATCTCCCAATCCACACTTGGCCAGCTTGGTAGATCGTGGGTTTATACCTCTCACATCGTGAGAGGAGACACAATCCCAGTAGTGGGACATTTATGTGTTGCAGTGACGTACAAAGCCTTGTAAATTAGATGAGCTATCATTAATTGGTAATACTAATCTTTTTAGGTCTCTCGTGTTCAACTGCCTCGTGGGTTGTATCTGGGGTACTTGAAACTTCAGTCTTCAGTGGAAGTGGTTCGAATAGTGGCTCCTGCACGCACTCCCAACGTCCCGCCTCACACCAGAGTCAGAGAAAATCCACATGTATCGGCGTAAGAACATTTGTATTAAATACAAGGGTCCACCCTCGACCACGCCCGCCTGGTATGCTGATAAAAAATAATATATCTATGTAATTCCATACTTTAATCTATCCTTTTGCCAAATTGTATTCAATTCCGTTTAGCTCATGGAAGAGGAACATATATATTATGTTAAATATGGATATATCCATCTTCACTTTTATATTTATAATTAGTATGGATTATCGATACGACGATTTGTAATTGATACCTTCTTTTGGCAAATGTTGCTTTAACATTGTGACAATAAAACTGTAAAAGAGTCACTTGTGTACATGAAATAATTTTGAAAATTTTGATACAGGGAGGCGACATAGAGACCAAATATTTTTTTTGGATTTATTGTCTATCTGTCCGTTTGAACTTCACGCAAAAACTACTGGCCAGATTTAGATGAAACTTAGCTCAGTCGTAGTTTAAAACCTGAGAATAGTTAAAGGGTAGATTTTATCCCAGGAAATGGCTTTGTTCCCGCAGGATAACAGGTTAAAATTAATACGCCAGCTCTTCTTTCGAAGAAAAGCGAGGGCAATTTCTAGTTACATATAAATAGATTAGTAATTTCATCACGATTTAGATTTTCCCAGCCTAACTTGTTAACGACGTCTGTAAACCACATTTCTTCTTAAAAGCTTAAAAATATTCTTTTTAATTTACAGAGAAGAATGGGAGTATCTAAAACTGCAATCAGGAAAGTCATCCGAAGAAACTCCAGTCCCTAACATAGTTGCATTGAATCCGAGTAGCGAAAAGCCATCAGAATCTCAAGAAATGTTCCTAGACCAAATAGCGTCAGCGGCCCGAAGACTGTTTAAAGAAATGGAGATACCTATCGACAGCATCGTCGCCCACCGAATATATGATCTCGAAGTCATTGAGCTAAATAACGATGTCAGTTTTGTCATGATATGCCCTCCAGCCGAACAGGCCTGCTCCGTTCCAGGTCAGAAAGAAATTCTCCTCCAAAAAGGCGACCTTCTCAGTCTACCTATTCAAGCCTTCGAAATGATCCATCTTCTAACTTACCACACAAACATACTAAACAAATACTCCAAACTAAGTTGCGTTCTAGAATTAGATGTAGCCCTTGCCGCCCACTCTCATAGGGAAGCGTTCTCCTGCATTGAACTTCAAACTGCCAAAGAAAGATTGAATAAGCTCGAAGATCTGCAGAATAACCTCAATTTGGTGTGGAAGGCGGAAAGATGGCTCATGGATCTCATAGGGTTCGCCAGAGACAAAGATAAATTAGGACTAAGTTCAGGAATACTCTTGAAACACATTCTGGATAAGACTCCTTCCCAGACTGTAGATGGCGTTGATAGTGAAAGCAAAGATGGGAATTTAAAAATTGATTTACTGCAAATTCCATCCCGAGATGGGAAAATAACTAAGACATCTCCTGGGAGAGGTTCTTGGCCAGGTCCGGCTGGTAATGGTAACCACACCAGCTTACATCCTGAATTCAGCAAATCAGAACAACAGCTTAGCTTTGCTCCGAGACAGACGTCTGTTTCCACCTTGAACTTAAGCAGCTCGCAATATTTAAACTCGGAATTAAATAAGTATCCGAGGAAGGGAAGTGGCGATTCCCAGTTCACTCACTCCAGCGCTATTAGCAACAACTACTTGAGTAGCAACTCTCAGTTCGATATAAAGTCTTCGGGATCCCACACCAGTATCGCTAGCAATCGGCTACCTCCATCTCGTAGCGAAGATACCCTCGTAATCCAGGATAACCAGCCGAAACCACAAAACGGCGCTAACAACCCTAGCTTATCAACCTCCTCTAGTCCACTACTCACAGTTAAAGGATACTATCCTGGAAGCATGATCAGTGTTCGAACAATGAAGACCAACCCATCCGAATCCGCCCAGAGTCTCTCCAGTGATTCTGAGAGCCAGAGTTGTTCCATTACAGCAACAGTTCCTGTCAAAATCCGTCCTCAAGCAAACCATCGGACGCCGTGTAATGTTACAGCTTCTAAGAGTATGACAAACGTTAAGACGGATGTAGATTTCACGGATACTGGACAGGAACTGTTCCAGAAACCTAGTTCGTGCGTGAAACGACAGCCGTTGTTAGAATCGCAGGAGGACGTGGAATATCACAACAAGGTTCCTAAGACTGAGGAGAGGAGTACCAGTGAAGAGCGTAAGGTGAAACCGGCTTTAGAACAACGAACTCCAGATCAAGCGGGAATATTACAGGTGTAGTTAAAAAAATAGTTTTACTACTAAATAGGTTCATAGATAAACGTAGGAAAGTCATTTTCGATAGCAATATGAAACTGATCCCCTCGGCTAATATTGTGATTTAGCGGCTAACTACCAAATTGTAAATCATCCCGAAATTCTTGAAAGTTTTCAATGCCAATAAAACAGTATTCAGATAAAAAAAGTGTATAATAGAATATAAATACAGAATAGAAAAAAAATTAAAATTAAGACCAATGATGTTTTCAGCTAGAAGCACGCGAAAGCTTTATTCAGTTGCTTTCATAAACACGTAAAGTTATCAATTTAAAAGAAGTGAAAATAAAGTGCATGTTTTAAATTGCACTTATATATATTCATCTGTATAATGAAAAAAATAAAAGTAAAAATATCTATTTTCTAACTTGTAATTCTTTAATGATTCAGGTATTCGCTGCGTACGAAACTGGACTAGCAGCGGGAACGTCTCTCAAACTGCACGTAACGCCGCGCACGTCCGCGCGGGAGGTCATCGACCTCGTCGTCAAACAACTCAACATGGCCGCCGTGCTCAAAGGGAAATCCGGTCCTGTTTACGGACCTGAAAAACTACAAGACTTCTGCCTAGTAGCCGTCATCGGGGCTAGAGAAAGATGTCTCAGAGATGACTTCAGACCCCTGCAGTTACAAAACCCTTGGAGGAAGGGAAGATTGTATGTCAGACTCAAACATGACGTCCTAGCCGCCCTCCAACATTCTGCCAAGCAGCCCGCTTTTATTTGAATTTTGAACGTCCAGTGTTCTTATTTTAAATTTTTATAGTTTTTATAACTTGGACAGAATAGTTTAATTTTTTGGTGCCAATTCTTATTTGTTGATGCTTTAAATTTGTTAGATAAGTAACAGTTGTGAGTAATTATAGAGAGTTTAACACAATATGGTGCTTCTCTTGTAAAGTACGTCGCTTCATGTATTTCCTATCTTCTTTGTAGACTGTTATAGTTGAATGTTTCTCTAATAAAATAGCTATTTTCTGTCTATCTTGTAAATAGATTTAGCGTACATATTCTTGAACTTGATTGGATGAAACTAGAAACGAAAGATAAACAGATACTACAATGATATCAGAAACTGAATACTATATTGTATCTGTGTTATTTATAATTTTTTTCTCAGTAAAGTGTGTATCATTAGGTATAGCTACATACATATGTATTAACAACGAAACAGGTCAATATCAAATCATATAAAACTTTGAAATTTTATGAACATAAAAAGGTATTAAATTAAGTCAATCGGACATCGCAATATCTTTAGTTTTGTAACAAGCCAGCCGCATAATTACCTATTTAGTTATTAAAAAACAAATTGGAAAATAACGTTAATAATTATTCTTTATGTATTTTAAATTGGTACATTACATTATTACTACTTCTAATACTTCACTGAGCAGTAATTTTATATAGAGTTTTGTTGCTATTTTAATATATGTGTATAGTAAGCGTTGGAAGTCGTGAGCATAGATGAATAAAGACTGGAGTATTGTACCCTTACGGCCAATGTACTGCGGTCACGCGACAGGCGACCAATAGCGTGTAGCGACTGCGCGAGGAAAGTGAATCCGACTAATAAAGGCTGTGCTCACGACAGGACGGCTGTAACACCTACCTTTTATATAATTTTAGGTTTTTTTACCTACTAGTAGTTTACTACTTGTACGCTGCGCAGATCCGTCCCATTTCGGCAACAACGGGACAATTTAAATATCTAATCATACAAAATCTGTACTTATATACGCTTAAGAAGTTATACTTCTTTGGCGTTGGTTATATATCGTTTTTTTTAGTTTTGTGTTGGGTTACACAGTCATATTTTTTTATAAATTTATTTCAGGACATTGAAATTTTAAAATAAAAAATATACTTTAGAAAAATACATAAGTGTTCATAACTACTTATAACTAATTTGTAATAAACAAGGATAAAGAAAGAGAGAGAAAACCGTATCCTCACATACATCTACGCGTGTAAAATAAAAAAAAACCTTAACACGCCAAAAGAAGTATAACTTCAATAAAATGAATGAACCTTAATAAAGAATCATATCTAAGGAACACAGGGTTATTGAAACAAAACAATATCTGATTAAAATAACTGTCAGATGATTATGAATGTTTTCATAGTTCGATTATTTTAACAAAATAATCGACTTATATAAGACTTTTCCTCCTATGCATAAAATGGATTAAAAATCCAAATGCAATGATAGATACGACACATCGAGAATCGCATATTAAAACAAACATTCGCAACGACCGGTAACTTAGTTTTAAGTAAAATGTTTCTTACCGAATCCAGTTTCTTTTCAAAGAGTAGCAACGGCGTAAAATGAAACAGCTGTTGAATTTTATTTACCTGAAAATTTTATACTGAACCAAACACAATTCAATATCAACATAAATACTACTAATTGTGAGTTGGCTATTTTTTAATTTTTTTTTTAAATATATTCTTACCATGTGAAAATATAAATAACATGTAAAAACTCCACCGTTTTATTGAAGTAAGTATAATAGGCATAAATAACTATTGAATATTGTAGAAATACCTACGCTTAAAATGATAATGTTTTTTTTTTCAATAACTATTTAATGGTATTGTGAAAAAATTATAATATATTATCTATTTATCGGTCACAATATAATATTTGTGTAGATTTAAATTTATATAATGATTTGCTATATTTAGACGTTATTTTTGTAACAATCGTTACGTACTTCTTATTGTCGATAAAACGGGTAAAATTCAATACTATTATTCCAATGGTATGAATTCTACTTTTATTTATATTTTTTCACTTGTTTATGTAAACCTGGCACAAAATTTTAATGTACCAAAATAATATAGAAATACTCATATTTTTTGTATACTTTTTTTACTTACTTCAAAGACATTATATGTGTATATTTTGTAGTTAGTTAGTGTACAAAATATCTAAAATTAGTCCATTAAATCTATAATCTATAGAGAATTTATCAATGATTCGAGCCATATTTAGACAGATTGCAATTAATATTTAAAGCCTAACTAAATGTCTTATGATCACAAAATATAATATGTTTTATTTTAATATTTATTACGTGTTCACCCTTATTTGCGGTGTTGTACATTAGATTTTAGAATGAGACGAAGTGAAGCACAAATAAATGTATTTCAAATCCTCTACTTTTTTATATGAAATGTTTATGTATCTCCCTACTCTTGAAACATTTTTTTTTTAGTGATATGTGTCGTTTTAAAAGTAGAAGTATTTACGCCTGCTGTTTTGAGTCATTCTGAGTGGAAATGAGCGCATTACTTAACCAGCTAGATTATTTTGCAAGTTACATTAAATTAGAACTGCCATTAATTAGATATAAAAATAAGTCATTAAGTTGTAATTCTAAGATAAGTACTCTTAGTACACCCACAAGCTCTAAATTTGAAACAATTATGATTTCTCCTTTATGCAAAAGAAAATCTCGGATATTCTAAATTTTTAAACTAGTTTTCTAATTTAATGGTTCCCTAGAAAATTCCAAACTCATATATAATCTGTTTGCATAAATTTAGAAAGTTGTGTATACAATAGATAACTGCAACTGAGGCACTAGATGCAATACTCGAATAAAGGGAAATACTCGAATACATACTTAATATGTTTTAAAATGGACGGTATTTAATAAATGTTAAAAAAAATTTGAATATATCAAACAGCAAGTGGGATTGTAGTCAAACGCTAAGTTGTTTCATGGAAAAAATATACAAATGATGTTCAACATCCTAGACAGAGAAGAGAATCTGTTTACGTTCAATATTGATAAAGTTTGACCGTCGTTTACATACATATAAAAAAAATACAATATTGCTTAGCCTAAGTAACCTAATTTAGAAAAAGACTCCTGGTACTCTTTTTAAACAAAAGAGATCATACAAAATTATATGGGAGTTATTAAAGCTGCGCGTGCGCTGAAAACATGCCAAACGACACTGTTTACAAAAACCTCAATCCTAATACTGAGAAGTTAGTGATAGCCTGATTGCAGTTTATTTAATCTCAAACCTTTTTGTCATTTAAATACTCATTTATATGGTAATAGGCTTTTCTAGACCTTCTTTCATAGTTTTTTGAAACCTCTTAAAAGGTAGGGATTGAACTGCAGTCGGAACTTTGTTAAAATTTTTAATAGACATTCCAATAAATGAATGACTTCTATTGTATAGCCGGCACTTAGCTTTCGTTAATTTGTGGCCGTTCCTAGTTCGAATAGTGGAAGTAGGATTATAACGATCCCTTATGGTTGACGTTTTTGCCTATTTTTAAAAGTGTGCACAATATTTTGACATATATACTGCGATATAAAGGTAATTACATCCTAAATTAATGGCTAAAGGAATGGCTCTTTTCTGCAGAATAAAAATAGTATTAGCGTCAGCCGCATTTCCCCATAGTAAAATTTCGTAAGACGTTAAACTATAAAATTAACGTATCTTTTTAACCGCATAGGTTGCAGAACTGAGTCTATTCGCTAAATTATAGATGTGGAGTCCCCATTGCAGTTTAGAATCAATGTTAATCCCAAAAAGTACAGTCGAGTTCACTAGATTTATTATTTCACCATTGAGTTATGTTTATTGTCAACTTGTCTAACATTGGGTGCTGAAAACTGTATACAAATTTATTACTATTGAGTAAGTTGTTATTTAAATTAAACAAGTACACTTCTTTGGAGAGAGGATTGTTTACGTCGTCCTAATTAGTTTTTTTGTCTTTTAATCTTACATAATAATGTAATTGTAAGTATCATCTGCAAACAATACAATCTCATGATTGTTCTCGGCTATGTGGTAGGTCATTTAGTAAACATGACCTACCTACCTACCAGGTCATTTATATAAACAAGGAATATGAATGGCCCCAAGATGAAATTGCACCATGGATTGGGGGCCTCATCTATATTGTTGACCCAAAAGATCTTTTACCGTTTACTCCCGACTATCTGAGTTCTATCGCTAACATAGAAAGTCAGAAGTCTAAGCGCCGTGTTATTGATACCATAGTGACTAAGTTTCCTGATTGAATTACTCATATTATACTATACTCAGTCAAACGCCTTTGATAAATCACCGAATAAATTTTAAATACATCTATACCAGTATTAGTTGTTGAACGGTATTTTGTGAATCCAAATTGCTTATTATGTAACAGTTTGTATCTTTCAAAATAGTCCTAAAGCTGATATAAAACTATCTTCTCAAATATTTTGCTACAAGCTATTGTAGAATTGAAATTGGTTAAATTAAAATAGTCGGGTCGGTTGTACTGTCCAACTTGAACAATGGTACTTATTACTTGAGTTAATATGTTTCATTAAATCAAGAAAAACACCAGTCAAAATAAAATTGTTAAAGATTATACCTATATGGAGTGCTATTATGTATACAGTAGAATCAAGAATTTTCACAGAAATATTAATGACTCATACCCAATGACTTATACATTTTTACTATATAATTAGCGTCTATAGGTCGGAACAAAAAACGCATTTGCATTTTAGGTACATTTTGTTTCAGCAATGATTCGGCGAGATGAAGAGAGCTGTTAAAAAGTGATTTAGTCGCCCAATCGTTGAATGTTTTACAATTTCTTGGAGAAACTTCTTTGGGTGTGAATACATATTTAAATGCTTCATTAATATGAAGACATGGTGTCCCTTATGGATTATTTACGTTAATATCCGTTTTCTTGAATCACTCCATTAGTTTTTCATTAGCTCGTTAAAAACTCCACACTCTATAATGCCCTTCAGATATATTATTTATTAACTTCTCAAATAGATCATAACAAGCATTAATTCGACACAGTCTATGTTAACTATCTAGTCTGTGCTATCTCTATCGTTCGTTCAATGGAAAGCCTCAAGGTCAACAAAATGTTGTCAAAATTGTCATGCCATGACATGACATATTTGACGTTAGTTGCTTGCGACAGAAATGGAAATAAAAGTTACATGAATGAATAAATAATTGTTTCGGTTTTGATTATGTACTGAAGTTCATTGAAGTCGCTTGATGCAAGTCTGAGGTAGTGGTCGACTATAAATTCACAACAACTTCAAAGTAACGTTATTTAGGAGTTTATATAGACTTTTTGAGCACATTCTTCAACAAAATGAGTCTAGTAGCTAATACAGGGTAAATATTATTTTATGTACGTGTTATTCAATGTGTGCTACTTCCGTGACTTCTTATAACTTGTGTATTTGAATTAGGAAATTGGCTGGCCGCACCTTGTTTATTACTGGCGCTTCTCGGGGCATCGGGAAAGCAATAGCCTTAAAGGCCGCAAAAGATGGTGCAAACGTGGTAGTGGCTGCAAAAACAGCAGAACCTCATCCAAAATTACCAGGAACTATTTACAGTACAGCTGAAGAAAGTAAGTACTCCAATTATGTTAAACATAAATCAAAAATGCTTTTCAGCAATTAGTTTGTCAAATAAAATAAATTTTCTACATGCTGGACTTTGGACTCCTGGTCACTCAGTACTTTGAACTGAATGATATTCATCCATATTGTTTTTTTGGTTAAAGAATGGATAACTAAATCTCAAATCAAGATTACAATGAGGAATAATGTTATTGTATAAATAAAATGTTGTTTGAAGATTTTTTTTCATTCAAATTTCTTTTAGTGTTTTCTTATGATTATGTTCAAATTTGTAAAATTAATTCATTTATATATATCATTATCTATATTGAGTTGAGTTTAAAATACTCTTTTATTATTCTGAACATAGATAATTATAAATTATTAGAAAGATAACTCCTTATTGTACACTAAAAAAGAAAAAGATAACAAAACAGGAACATCTACGAATAAGGTATAAAGGGTGATTTTATAACTAAGCAGCAATCTCTTCTAGACAACAAAAAGGAGTAAAAGAAAACAAAAAAAATTAGAAAAGGCAGGTGCACGACTAGGTACAGGAAGCGTTAAAAAATAAGGATACATACATATTTATTAAGAAGATAATTGTTCTATTATTTTAAAATTTGCCCACTTTTTCAACATTTATTTTTAAACCTTAAAATTGTCTGTTGTTTTGAAGCAGTACTTATTATTTTGGATATTTCTGTGTTATAGTTGAAGCACTTGGTGGAAAGGCTTTACCTTGCATTGTAGATGTGAGGGATGAGAAACAAGTGCAAAAAGCTGTAGATGATGCAGTTAAAAAGGTAAGATATTCAAAATAAAGCTCTTTAATAACAAACTAAACTTGTAAACATACCAATGTACGGCAATGGCTTATTAATATGTTATGTGTTAAATATCTTGCACTACAACAACTTTTCATGTGAGATTTTCAAAAATAGTGCTAAATAGTTGGCTAACTTCAAGAAGTTAGCCTATAGTGAAATAATTTATACATGTTTAGGTTGCAGTGTTGAAGTGTCAGCATTCCTCTTCTTATCTTTAAAGACAGTCTGAAACTGTCTATTAGTCATTCTCCTGTAAATTCCCCGGTTACTTCAAATGTATGTCTTCCCTTCCTAGATATTCCACGATGGCAGAGAACATGGTTGGCCATTGGTGCCACTCATTTGCATGCATAAGAAATTCTATAATCATTTTTATTGTTTTGGCAGTAATCAATTTTCCAAAATATCTTATATAACAGACAGCAATTATATACAGATTCATTATATTTATGTGTACATGTGTGCTACATAAAACAATAACTTTTATTTTATTGTCTTACTCAGTAATAATTGGCTATGCTAATGAACTATGTTTATATGTTTGCTTTGTAGATCTGTATTAAAAATTTTTAATTATCCAAATTATAAAAACAATTAAATATCTTAATGTATATAAATTATGTGTCACGGTGTTTATCTGTGATGGACTTCTAAACTACTAAACCAATTTTAATCAAATTTTTAACATTGTGTGCAGTTTGATCGAACTTGAAAGGTAGGATAGCTTACAGCTCAATTTATAGTCGCAATATTATTTTATTGCAAATTATTTGTTTGTTATCCGATAGTCACAATTATCTATTAGCTCAAAATGTGTCCAACAGATTTCGACACCTGTTGACTGGTTTGAATAAGTATTTAATAGATGGCGCTGTTCTAAAAGTACAGATGTTTAATATTAGCTTCAATTTAATAACATAACCGCCACATGTTGCTGAGGTTAAAGTATAAATCAAATTTATTTTGTAGTAAACGTAATACAGTGAAATTTAATGTTCTTACTTGTTTGATTTTTGGTATTTGCAAAACTGGCCATGTTTTACTCTGACTGAAGTGTAAATTAAATTCATATTATGTGGAGGATAATATTGAATTTTATTTTATGAATTTATGTAAATATTTTTAAAAAAGATTTATTGTTATGCTTTGAGAACAATAAAACTATTGTACTTAAATTATAAGTTCTGAAATATTTGCACCTAAATAAGCAGTTTCTGTGATTAGGAAAAAAAAATTTATATGAAAATTGTAGAATCTCTCTTAAAATCTTAATTTGATATGATATCAGATATATAGATTCTGTAAATTTGTATATTTATCTGAAATAATGAATTGGAGTACCCTATTTTTCAATGGTTTTCTTTTATAAATTTTTTTAACGGTTGACTATATATAGATTTATGATACAAACTATTTGCAAGGGCTTTATCTTAGGATTAAAATCCAAAACAATGGTTTTTAAAATTAATATCTGTTTGTCTATCTGTTTATGTTTGTCTTGCCTTCGCAAACTCTAGAAAAAGACAGAGAATCACTTTGAATTCGATTTTCACTTATGTATTGTGTTCTAGAATAACTACACTATGCAGAAATTGTTTAGTTACAATTGTATTCTATGCATTACATTGTATTATATGTTGACATATGTAGTGATATAATTGTCTACAGTTCAACGGGATCGATATATTAGTGAATAATGCATCAGCCATCTCCCTCACCGGCACTGAACACACGGATATGAAGAGATATGACCTTATGCACAATATTAATACGAGGGGAACATTCCTGGCGTGAGTTCAATAACAATATTATATGTTTTGTATATGTAATGTTAAAATAAATAGAAGTTAACCTACTAATATTATAAATGTGAATGTTTCTAAGAAAAAATGGATATTTGTTGACATAAAAACGACTGAGCAAATCGGAGTGAAATTTGGCACAAAGGTAGATTAAAGTCAAGAATATTACATGGACTACTTCTTATCAACATACAACTCTTTCAGTAACAATTTATATTTACCATATCATATAAAATGGAAAACTGTTTTATGCCACAGAAAAATATGTAATATACGCTAGGGTTACGTAAGGCCGTCGATCCCGTTTGTTATCGCTTATTAGATATCAATCGTTGAGCGAAGTCGGAGGCCTTTAGACGATATAAAACTTCCAACACTTGAGTTTGGCCACTGACCTTTCTCGCGCCGGGGCAGTGGAGCAAGAGTAGCACACAGTCCCGGCACCAAAGCAGTAGGCGTCGACACCGTGTGGATTTAGTGGGTTCTAGTCCCACATACCCGTCCAGCCTCCCGTGGCCGGATGGAAGTGACGAGGGTCTTTCCACACGTTAAAAAGAAAATGCCACTAACCTTTCTACCAATCCGATTTGGAGCAGCGTGGTGGCTATAGGCGTCCATAGAATCAGAACTGCTCGGTACTGGTCCTCAATGGATTTAAGTTATGTAAAAAAAAAAAGATTCCTATAATAATTATATTATAATACTCTTGTTTTGTTGTATTTCACAAGTGACCTGTAGTACTACCGCTACAAGTCGTTGGTCTTTGTGGGAATCTTGCATTGGAACCAAAATACAGATAATCTATTAGTAATAACGGTCGATAATAATTATTTTTTCTATCACTTGATTTGTTTGGTCGGTTAACTATAATTCTTTTGAAAATAAAAACGGTCTTCAAATTACATCAACCGTTGAGGAGTTCACTTAACTGTTCTTTCTCTTCATCATCAGATCCTTAATGATAGTCACAGCCCATATAGGTGTACAGTTCTCATCAATACAAGTGATATCAATACAAACACAAGGTAATTGCTGTAAATCGTTGAGGAGTTCCCTCGTCTGTATTTCGGCTCCATCATCAGAATCCAGACTTTAGTTAATTATCTTCATTATCAGAATCCAGACTTTATTTATTAAATAATTAATTTAGTGCCTTAAAACACTTAATGAAAATAAAAAAAAAAATATAAACGCACTTGTCGCTCTTACGATTTCGAAAGTTCCTTTCGATTTCTCTGGGATTGCTGTTGGAATGTCCCATTTACAATTTTTCTATGAAAATTAGATGTGCTCGTAGCAGAATTAAAGCTAAGGACCTCCCGTTCGAGGTATCAATGTTCTTCACTGCTTAGACCAGTTCATTAGACGTTCGTAAATGCTTAGAAAAGAAATAACCTTAATTCAATGTACCAATTAAATGATTAAATCACACGATAATAAAATTATCTCTGATTCATGCCGATTGTTTGAACAGACACACACAAAACTGACAAGCATTATTGACGACGGAAAACCAAAAGGGTGTATCTTTTTAGAATAGCTCATACAAGTTTCGTCCTTTCATGCAAAACAATAAGGGCGACTTTTATGAGTTAATTTAAAAAAATACAAACTTTTTTTCGCCGTCGATATGATATAGCAAGTATTAGCATAATTCAGCTTCTTAGATTACAACAGAATTATTTAATTATACATGGCGCTAATAGAAACAGTGTAATAAAAATAAATGAAATGTTTTATTAAATTAATTCACTTAATTTATTTAAGGTCCAAATTATGTGTCCCACATCTGAAGAACAGTAATCATGCCCATATTTTGAACTTATCGCCTCCACTCAACATGAACCCGCATTGGTAAGCATGTTCACTTTATTTTTATTGATTGTAGGTGATCAGCAAAGTTAAGCAATATCGGGATTAGACGTTTATGAGGATGGATGGATGTTTGTTTGTTACATTCACGCAAAAATTACTGATCGGTTCAGTAGTATTTTTATTATCAGGATGTACCTTTCACTGTTTTCTTCTTTTTTATCCAGGTTTTCCGTCCATGTAGCCTATACGATGGCTAAGTACGGAATGTCGATGTGCGTTCTCGGAATGAGTGAGGAGTTCAAGCCTTACAACATCGGAGTAAATGCACTCTGGCCCAGGACAGGTAACATAACTTTCAATATTACTACTTCATCAATATTAATACATATCATGATATTCATCGCCTATTAATTCAATATCGTGTGAACAAGGCTTTATTAAAAATATTTAAAAACAGAAATTTTAATTATAGATCCATAATACAAAGTAACATACAAAGTTTCATGACTTTATTGTTAACCGTTGAGGAGGTTCCTTGTCTGGAGCCAATCCTGAATGTAGTATCAGGTCATGCTTAAAATAAAAATGCATTGTCATCTGAATGAAAACTTTATGCAAAATTTCCGTAGGGTAAGAGGAAGTGGGTCTAATTACGCTTGCAAGATTTGACCCGTAACAAACAAATTTACAAATATACTAACATACTAATATACATATATATACAGCCTTGGCCAAAAGTATTAGGCACCCCAATAAAGTTACCATACAGCTGTGCTGTTTAAACAATAATTAAATGTTGTTTTCTAAACTAATCTCCGTGTCA
>DWJZ01003300.1:0-17353 GCA_018249125.1 Asbolis capucinus
CGAGGTTGCTGGGCTGGATACAATCTTAAACAATGTAACTAGCTAATCATAATATAAAATTATTTTTCGAGTGTGTTTTAGATATAATTTTATTTTATGTTGGTACTTAAAACGAATGGTTGAAATCCAATTCAAGATTAGAAAAGTTTTGAGGTTTCCAATCATAGTTTAAAACTGTGGTTGTTTTTATTTTATTAAAATGTCGTTTAAAATGGGTTCTTTACAAAGAAGTTCTGTTTATATTTTGGGTCCAAAATTAAATTTCCTTAAAGTTGTTTGCGAGTTTATAACAATCTTAAATAAATAGTTATTTAATTATTTTTTCAGAATAATTTCAACTGTTTAATAAATAAGAATGGATATGTATTAGTGATTTATTATAAATAATAGGATATCCTTAGATAATTGAAACTTAATAGTATTTTAATTTATATATTGTGGAAAATGTTACCAAGTATCGTAATAATCATTTTACCATAATAATACATTTTGAATATTAAATATCAATGAATATCATAGATAATTAGTAGATGTTTTGAATAATAATGTTTAGAAACAATTTAAAATAAAAATATTCTCTATAATATGTTGTAGATGTAGAAGATTTTTGATGTTATTTATAGTCTCGTCTGTAACTATCATAGTTAAAAATTATTTAGCTCGTTATAGTTACTAAAATAGTATCGCTGTTGTGAATGTATTTTGAAATAGTTTTTGTCTTATATCTTACATATATTTACAGTTGCATCGTTTATATTTATCTCGGTGTAATAATATAACTTACTATTAGAGATATGAATAGTCTTGGAATGTATTAAAATTTTGAAATATTTGTTTTGTCTTTGGCGAGTGCGATTGCAGTTAAGCGAATGCTAGCAGCATATTGTTCTTAAGATGATATTACTTTATACGAAAAATCTTCCTTTAGCCACTAAAAAATCTCAATGTCATGCAATACTTACCAGTTTTTAAGGTTTAATTTTTATGTCGTTGATATTTTTTCTATAACTTATAGCAAAGGAGAAAGTTGAAAACATATACAATGGGAGTTAATATTTTTAAATGGAAGTATAAATCAACATTACGACATCTCTTGACTACCGGTATATTTTTGCTATTAAATAGGTATTTAGCCCAAGTCTAGTTGTATTTGTTTAAGAATTTGGTTCAAAAATCAATTAAGTGGAGTAATTATATTTTTATGAATATCGATTCATATTGCAAACGTTAATGTTATCATAAGTCTGATACCAAGTGAGTTCACCAGTCAGGCCTTTGGCCCTCCCTTTGTGGGAGAACAGCCGAGCCCAGCAGTGGGACAGTTATGCAGTTGTGTGTCGCTCGCTGAAGATAACAACAAATGCTGCTTATTTGTAGATCTACAAAGTAACCTATTACAGTAGACCTATACCGTAATACAATATCTTAATGTGTATTTCCTTTTACTTTCATATATTACAAACAATCATATGTATATTACTTTATTCTTATCTTAATTACATCATTCTGAGTGCTGTTATTATAAGTTCAATAATTTAAGTAGGTACTTAGTTTTGTTTAGTTAGCAAGTCGATCTGTGATATGCACTGTCGTAGCTCTTTTATGATTTTTTAAAAATTAAAGTGTTTTATTACAATCTGTCATTTTATTTATTATCTGTTATATAGCATTAATATAATTTATATTGGATAATAAATAAGCCAGGCGCTCATAACCTGGAGTCTTGGGTCCTTCCTAAGTGATTAAACAAGCTATGTAATGGAGAGTATGAGGATGGGTGACCAGTGGCAAAAAATTCATTTCCATGTTTCGGAGCCACGTAAAGCTGTCCGTGTTATTATAGTGGCAAACGGGTGGCATATTTGTTTTCTTATTATACAGGTAATATAAGTTAATGCTTCACTACAATCCCACCTGCTGTAAGTGACGATGTAATCTTAGATGGTAAAGCGCATTAATTCAGAATAAAAATGTCCGACACAGGTTTGCTATCAACCATTCCACCGATATGTGTTGGAGTAGACTGGATATGTTCCAGGCCTCCTCAGTCATGTGAAGAGAACTGTGCTTAGTAGTAGGCTATTATTGTGTAGAAGCCAAGCCAAACTGCTACTTACTGATTCATCAAAAACCAATTAGCAATGATTTTCTCTTGTTTTCACCTCTACTGGCCTTATCTAGAATGTGCTTGTTTTTTAGGAGGTTATAACCTTCATTATGTACTACACTTGCTGTGTCACATAATTAACTATTGAGATTAGATAAGTGAGGCTTTATTATTTTAAATAGAGAATTGATTACTGTCTGTGGTTCAACTTCAACCGCAATTAAATTTAAAAAAATAAATTGTCGTTGATATAACTTCTAAAATTGTCAACGTCAGTGTTTGTCAAATGCATGATAGTGAGTAATATTTTTGTTTTGTAATTTAATGTGTATTTTCAAAGTATTTTTATATAAAATAGTAGCTTTCATATCTTATTCTAGTGTAAGTGTGTATATCACTGAACTCCTTCTAAGTGGCTGGACCGATTTGAATGATTTTTTTGTATGCGATGGTTTAGGTTTACAAATGAACTCTACAGATGGCGCTGTAGTCGATATCTAGATTGTTTATCTATCCTGCAACTAAATGGCTAATTTAGGTTTTGAAATATTTGTGCAAGTTCAGGGGAGGTTTTAAAATAAAAAAAATTAAAAAAAGTATAGTCATGCGGCAAGAACTCCGCCGGGTCAGCTAGTATTTCTATAAAAGTTCATAGTTCTTCGTCTAAGTATTTTTTGTAGAAAGCGATACCAAGGTTTTCCTTTACGTATTCATATATAGACACCCGACAGACGAGCTGTATGGTATGATTCCAAAATCGTTTATATTTGCATGATTTTCTATAACTAATTGTCAATAGCGTTGCAAATTATTATTTTAGGTAAATCAATTTAAAATGTATCTTTATACCTAGCCTATTAGGTACTGTTTGCATATAAACTATCTAGAGTTTATGTCATTTTAGCGCATGGCCTCAACTATGTATGCTAACGTGTCAGCACAATCATATTGTATAGAATGGGTTCAACACACCTGATTATAATCTAACATGTTGGTATTTGCTTAAAATGTGGGAACGAAATTCAAAATCAATGTCATTGTTAAAATACGCGTCGTACTGTGTAGGTCAACATTCCCCAAAGTATTTAGGATTCCGTGTATAGAATAAAGAACAATTCTCTTTCTTAGCGTGCTACTAGCTTCACCTGTAACGTAAGGGAATCTGACAATTAGAGTGTAATATGAAAAAAAAACTTGAAAAACAAAAAATATTCTTACTAATTATATTTATCACGAATAAGCTAGGGTGGGAAAGGTCAATGAAAATAAGTGTGAAAAATTTTGTCATTTGTACGTTCTTATGGTGCATTTTACCTGAAAATTTATTGTATACATGTTAATATCAGATATTTTATTATTTTCTTCTCTTCCCCCCTACGTTTTATTTCACTCATTGTATTCAATATTTCAAATGAACACCGCCTCTGGACATATTAATATATATAAATATCTTTTCTGTTATCGTTCACGTGAAAAGCTAATTCAAAAATGTATGGGAATTACGTTTATTGCAGAAAAACAGACGCTATATTTTTCTGCACCAAATGTCATTTCCATACATGACTGAACTAGAGTTTGGAGCGAACGTTAAGTGAAAAGGCATTTGTCTCAAGGCGCAGACGAGTAATCATCTCAGGAATGATGCTCTTGACGATGGCCAAGAAACGAGTAGAAAGAATATTCAACTATATTTGTATATTAAAGAATAGAACTATTAACACCTATTACCTACCACCAACAATAGTTACAAATATAAAGTTATATATAGTTTGTTAGATGTATTTAGTTTGACAGGTCCGTTGGTGTAGTGGTTAGTGAACTTGACTTCTTTACCGTGGGTTCGATTACCATCCAGGACAAAGTTTTCTGTATTGAGCAGGAATGTTTGTTCTGTGTGTCTGGGTGTAAATATCTATATAAGTACTTACTTACAAATATATATGTATGTTTATCAGTTGCCTGATCACCATAGTACAAGCTAACGCTTAGTTTGGGAATAAATGGCTGTGTGTGAGTTGTCCAAAGGTATTAATTTATTTAAGTCTATAACGTTAAAAAAAATTATAACATTATATTAGTAAAGCAATGACGTCATCTGTACACATGTAAAAAGATTAAATTAAATTATTCAATTAAAGTTTCATCAAAAAACTATAATTACGATGGCTAATCTCATTCTCAATTCTCCGAATGAATCTATCTTATCGAAACTCTATAGATATCTACAAATCCTATCGTATCTAACGTAAAACTTTCCACGACGTTACGTACCGAAGCGATACATTAAACATGCATGTAACATAAGAATTAACAGTTAATTAGCATAAAAAATATAACCGTACCTGTCACTGCTAATTAAACTCGAAGCTTGCCTTCAAATAATGCTCACCTAAATCTAAACTACTCGGATTTCCTGTATTGCGTAAGGATGAACTAAAATTGATTTTTGAATTTCTTCCATTGACTTAAGAAGTAAAAAGGAGCATATATGTATAAATAACATAACTTAAGGCTACATGGTTGGCACCAATATGCATTTTTGGCCCGTGTAGTTGACTATGGCCTATACCCCTCATATTTTGAGGCCCGAGCAAAGTAGTGGGTCAGTTATGGATTGCAATATATATTTTTTAAGCCCAAATGAAGCCATAACAAAACAGCTGGTTATGGACTCAATAACACTGTAACTTGTAAAAGTTCGTGTTGTAATTATGCATTTGAGAAAATTATGAAGGTTTTTAAAGATTTATTAATATACTAGAAGGTTTATTAATTTACACTAATATTATAAAGGGGAAAGATTTGATTGTTTCTTTGTTTGAATTGAATTGGCTCCGAAACTACTAGACCGATTTAAAAAATCTTTTTTCATTAGAATCCTACAATATCCCTGATGAAAATAGGATATATTAAAAACGAGAAAAAATAGGGATCCGCGTGAAAATTACGACAATGTAGCCCAACGTGCGAAAATAGTACCAAAAATCCTTAATATCGTACGTTTTGGAAATGTATGACAATAGAGCAAAGTGATGGACTACAGTTTTATAGAGGATATCACTATCTACAAATAAATCCGTGATAGTGTAGGTCTGTTACAGTTTTTCGGTGACTTGTTCTTCCTAAGCGAAGCGAGGGCTGTTTCTATTAGCTTGGCTTTGGAATTTTTGGTTCTTTGTTTCTGGCTTTTCAATAGCTAAACTCAAAAAGCTTAATGGATTAGGATGAATTTTTCACTTATATATGCTATTTGGGGTTAATATTTATGTCAATCTGTTAAAAAAAGTAAATCACCCTCAAAAAAAGCAAAGCGTGTGTGGTTTCCAATGAAATTATAATCAGTTAACTAATATGTTTTCTTTTAAATAAAATCAACTAAATGTTTTCACGTGTTATTAGTACTATTTAATGTATTTCTTGAATTACATTATAGAAATGCAAAATAGATGGAGACATTCAAAGATTACTGACCGTATAAACAGCAATTCACGGACAAATGCTTTGTTTTAATTTCGTAACGAATGTTGTTTTTCAACAGGGGAACAATTTTAATAAGGACAATGCGTGTGAACGACAAGTCGTGTCCAGTTCGCACAACATCCGTTGTTTTACAAAACAAAAATGTGAGCGCGTATTGAATTCCAGTGTTCGATTCCAATTCCATCTCGGCTGAAGTATTTAGGATCAGTTTTTTCAAACAATACTGTTCTTTTATGGTAATACTAGTTAATGGAGCTGTTTTGAAACTTTTATAGCCTCAGTTTATACACATGGAAGATTATTGAAAATTGGAATGTGTGAAACAAGATCAGTAACACCCATTCCACATTGTCCACGTCTTGTTTACGTTCGACTCTTCGAAGAACATAGAAGTCTATGTATTTTAACTACATCAACTTAAATTTCCTTTGGTGTATAAAAGCCATGAATGTATCCTTAAAATTTGCTATTAAAATAGAGTACAGATTTGTACCTATCTTAATACTACATTCCTTGTACCTAACACAGCACCGAAGATATAATCTATCACAAACAAAAACATTTCATGTAAAATATTGCCAAGGCGAGACTTTGAGGCTGGCACTATCAAAGAGGTATCAGATTTTATCTACAGCCATGGTTCTGACTCGGCAAATACATATGTCTTGGCCGTTTCATTACTACAAGAACTAACAGAGAATTCATGAATAGTAAATAATCTTTCACCTAAAACCTTAGTGACTGTACAACAAGCCGTAGCCGCAAGCCGATGCCGCAGGCCGTAGCTGCAAACCGATGCCGCAATTCTGGAAGACATTCCAACTAGGAATAAGAAGTGCCCTTGTACAAATTTATCTACATGTCGTTTCTCTTTGTGTTTTATTGTGTGTACAAAATAAATAAATAAAAATAAAAAAGTATATATGTAAATTTATCAGTTGTCAGAATACCATAGTACAAGCTAACGCTTAGTTTGGGGTCAGATGGCCGTGTGTGAGTTGCCCAAAGATATTATTATTATATTATGTACCCAGTGCCTTTTTTTTAACGTGTGGAAAGACCCTCGTCACTTCCATCCGGCCACGGGAAGCTGGATAGGTATGAGGGACTCGAACCCACTAATACCACACGGTGTCGACGCCTACCGCTTTGGACGCCTACGCCTACTTTGGCTTATACCCTATGCCTACAACAACATTAATGACCAGACAAAGCACTTCGTACCGCAGAAATGGGAATAAAAGTAAAAGCTGTGCCTCTTCGAATGCTTTAAACAAACGCAAAAGTAATATTTGAAAAGGAAACAACTAATGGTTGTATTCATCACATTGCTTTAATATACCGTAAGGTTAGCAAGATAGGTAGAAAGTTAACCGCCATAGGTGTCTATCGACGTACTTTAAATTAAGTAAAAAAAATACGATTTAAAAGGCTTGCTAAGAGGCTTATTGGTGACCTTAATTTGGTAGAGACCAACTTCCATAGCCTGAGCAAAGGCGCAAAGTTGCCAGCGTCTCGGTCTTCTACGGGATACACTTTGGAGAGTGTGCTCAAGAATTGCATGATTTGATTCCCCCATCCCCATTCCACCATCGAACGATCCGACGCACGGCGGGTATCCACCCCTTCGTCGTAAACACCCCGCCTGTATCAACGACGCGCTTTGCCACGTTTTTTGCCACCCGTACCGCGAAGGATTGAAATAAGTTGCCCATTTCGGTATTCCCGTTCGATTACAATGTAAGTGTCTTCAAGTCAAGTGAATAGGTTTCTACTAAGTTAGTGAGCTTTACCATCGAAGACTTCATCTCCACTTACCAACAAGTGGGATCGTAGTCAAGCCATAATATATGTAAGGTAAAAAAAAGAAAAAAAAAGTAGAAAAGAAGAAATACTCTATAATTCTTGCTGCCTTTCCACGATGTACATAATATCTTTTGATAAAGTGAACCAAGAAAATAAACATTTCAGTATTAAAATACATTTTTCGGAATCGATTCGCGAATCCCATAGGAACGAGGGCAGCATAGTTGCGTCATATCGTAAACGACGGTACCGTCGCCCACGTGCACAACAGTACAGTTCCATGAAACTGACGTCATTGGGAATGAGGACGCTGTCCTTTAGCTTAGGTAATCTAGTTTTATGTTATGCAAATAATTATGAAATAGTTTTCAGTAAGTTTACGTTAAGGTTATAGGGCTGAACTGTGGGTCTTACCGTCGTCTTTTAGCGCAGTATTATTTTAGACTTACTAGCTAGCAGCATTGGTGACTCGTACGAGAGCGCTTGATTCGAATTCTTCGCACACCTCTAATTTTGTAAGTTATTAAAAATTTATTTATCACTTGCTTCGGTAATGGAAAATAGGTGAGGAAACCTGCAATCCTGGGTATTCCACATAAAACTCCCGAAGTTTTATGGAGTCTACTAAACCGCAATTGGCCAACGTGTTGCACTATGGTCTGTACCCTGACGCTTTGAGACGAGCCCCAAGCCCAGCAGTGTAACAATTATGGGTTGCAATGATGGTGAATGGTGGTGGTGGTGATGGTGAAGACTAACTATACAATATAGATCAAACTCTTAGTGCATTGCTATAGTATTATTATTAGTATTACTTATTGTAGAAAGGTGAAATACTCTCTCTGATGAGAACATTATCCCTGATGAACATAGCCTATAAAATAATTTCAAAACCGTTAGGGGTCTTATATGAAAACTTCGGTAATATAACCCAAGGTATGAAATAAATACCAAAAAATCTACAGTTTTATAGAGTACATCAATATCAAAACAAATAGAAATAAGTCTAACACCATATGTCTGTTACAGTTATGGCATAATAAATATTTTTTTCTGGTAACTGGCTCGTCCGATGTGAAGCGAGGGCTTTTAATCAATAATATACAGGACGGAAATACAGGTCGCGATCCACAGGACTGTCCACATTACATAATGCCCTTATGTAATGTGTTGTTCCTACAAAGGCTACAAGGGTTGCCAACCTTTATTGGAAAAATAAACTATATCTGATTTAAAAGAAGGTTAAAAAATAGTACGGACTTATAAAAAAATATCATTTATTGAACATATTAAAATATGCATTTTTTTTTCTATAAATTTGTGCTTGACCACTATCCCGCCTGATTGTAAGCGGAGATGTTGTCTTAGATAGTAAAGCGTACTGATTTATTAATAGCCTATTCACTCTTGACTTAAAGACACATTGTAATCGTACGGAAACACTGACGCTGACAACTTATTCCAGTCCTTTGCGGTACATATGATGAAACATTACGCAAGCGCGACGTTCGAAATGGCGGAATGTCTACGACAAAAGGATGGCTACCGTGTTTTCAAATCGGCCTGTAGTTTCGAAGTCTATTCTGCTAAAACAGAAAATAAAAACAAAACAATTAGTATAGAAAATTGTAATTCAGTAAACAGTTAGGTATACCCATTTTTCTTTATTATTTACATCTAACATACACTCATCTAACATAAGGAATCATAACAATACATATTTCATTTCCGACCTACCTACTATAATATAAACCCTGGATTTTTCACCCTATTTGAAATAGGTGGTATAATTCAAATAGTAAACTACCACAATAATTACATATATTATTATAATGACGAACATTTACTGTCATTTTACAAGGCTGCACTGAAGGTCGAACGTGACCGATTGTGGCAACTTTACTTTTATTCTTTGTTATTTTAAAAATAATTCTAGATAACATGATGAAGTATTTTTCACATTTTATCGCTACATCCGTAGTGAACCGCACAGAATTTCTATGTCTTAGTTGGCATGGTTTACCCAATACAAAATGACAATCGCATTTTGACAAACTTCAGCTCACTTGAAATTAATGTGAACAATGAAATCACTTAGAATTTAGTTACGATTTTGTACATGAGTCGTTATTTAGTCGATTGTTGATCGAAGAATTTTTTAGGTGATAAACTCTCCGAAATGTATCCTGTACCGAGGTGCTGGCAACTCTGCGCCTGTGCTCGAGACTATCGAGTTTGGTCTCAAGTAATTTTGGGTCACCAATTAGCCTCTTAGCACGCGTCTCCATTGAATCCAATGTTTATAGATGGCATTTGACAGCACCAGCCCATTAATGGCAGCAGTACTCCACACAAGGTCCAATCTGAACAAATGCACTGCTCTGCGTAAAATCTTACTAATATTATAAATGCGAAAGTTTGTATGGATGTGTTTTTATGTGTTTGTTACTCTTTCACGCAAAAACTACTGAACCGATTTAGATGAAACTTAGCACTTATATAGTTTAAACATTGGAATGACATGCTTAAAAAAATTGAAGAATCTGTTTAATTTTTTTTAAATATTACGAAATTTCGAAAAAAAAATAACTTCATATCTCCGGACTATGTCAATCGATTTCAATAATTCTTTCGACATACAAAAGTTAATTATAAATTTGAAAGTTGTATGTATGTATGTTTGTTACTCCTGCTTGCATAAACTATTGAATGGATTTCAATGAAATTTGACACAGGGATAGATTGTGTTAGGCAATAACACATAGGTTACGTTTTATCAACATACCACACTAGCGAAGCTGCGGGCGGACCCTGGTGCTTTTATATGACTGTATACATATATCCTAGATGCATTTAAATAAAATGAAAACGTAGTTAATTTAGTTGACCTACACTGTACTATAAACTGCGCAATTCAGTCCAGCACCTACGTCATTAGCCCAATAGAATGACACTCATTTTGTGTACTCACCTCTCCGTTCCGGTTTAGGACATTGACATTGTACTAGGTGCCTATACAATACTGGTAACCCTCGGTTCGCTTCGTGGAACACAATACTTAGGTCCATGAAATAATACTACGAAAAGTATTGTTACTACTTTTTGACCGGCGTGATTTCCAAGTTAAGTGCTATATCAATGTTGGTTGGACAACGTTGGAAAGCCAATGTGTTTGAGTCGTCAGCCAGTTCGAATTAGAAAATAGAATATCCGTCCCCCGTCCTCCATCGAACAACCGGGCGTACTGCGGGTATCCATCCTTATGTCGTTAACATCCCGCCTGTTCGAACGACGCGGTTTGCCTAGTCTTATTATACGTACTGCGAAGGATTGGAATAACTTGCGTCGGTGTTCCTGTCCACGCATGATGTTGGAGTCTTCCAAAGAAGAGTGAATAGGCTTACTAAGTGCGCCCAACACCTTAGACATCGTCACTACTTTCCCCCAGATGGGATCGATATCATTAACTTATTCTACATAAAAAAATACCACACACTCGTTGAAACCATAACTGACCCACTCTTAGGTTCGGATCTCCATTCGCCATATGAGGTAAAACCCCTATTCCACCATACTGGCCAAGTTCGGAGAGGTGGAGTTAACAAACCTCTCAAAACTTCACAAACAATTACTGAGGAATACATGTTTCCTCATGTTGTTGTCAACTTCCGATACATAAATTGACGATGCGCCTTAGAATTTGAAGCCAGGAACTCCGGTTCGAGAGACCATCGTCAAAACCCAAAGGCTATCACTGCTCGTAATCGTGTAATATCTGTTTTACCAAATGCCACACCACTCGGTTACCTTCCTCAGTAAATTTAGTAATTATTTTCAAGCGCGGCATCACTTTTCCCTTTCAGTGGGCCTCGGCCTAATTCGATTACGTGTCAAAAGTATTATAATACAGTAACCTTATTAAGTATTTGAATTTTTGACGAAAACACCAGTTCTTATTCCTCAACTTTTAGACCTTCCTTCTTCTTTCAACAATTGGAGTGGTATGTTGCTGGCATGGGGTCAGTTGATGTCAATATTGACCCCGCTTGTTTAAAGAAAAATATATAAAAAAAAAAAAAATTGCGTCTACTTTCATCATGCGTACCACGAAGGACTGGAATAAGCTACCCGCGTCAGTGTTTCCGTTCGATTACAATGTGAATGTCTACAAGAGTGAATAGGCTTTTGGTAATTAGTGCGCTTTACTACCCAGACCATAACGCTACTTACAATCAGGCGGGATTGTGGTCAAGCACGAATTTCATGAATATAAAAAAAAAACAAACTGATTCTACTCAGTGAAACCTTCAATACTTATATTTTACTGATTATTTGGTTCTTAGTACCTATTTTGGATCTTGGTAATTTTTTTAAGCTGCAAGGAAAGAATTCAAAACTATGAAAATACACAAAAGGTATTTTCTCCAGTCTTTGAAACTAGATATATAAGCTTTCTATGTCAATGTTGCAACGTCGGAATAGAAACCATAACTACAAAATGAAGTTATTTTTTGGACATTGGCCTGTCGAGCGGGAAACCTGGGTTCGAATCCTGCGAGCGTCCTTTAATTTTGTGTGTATTATAACTAGCTTTTGCCCGCAGCTTCGCTCGCATTAAGAAGTATTACAACTTTCATCCCCTATTTTATCCCCTTAGGGGTGGAATTTATCAAAATCCTTTCTTAGGGGATGCCTACGTTATAGTAGTTATATGTCTGCAAAGTCTCAGCCAGATCGGTTTGAAATTGACAAAGTATCACACAAAATTTCATCCCCTATTTTATCCCTTTGGGAGTAGAATATATCGAAATCCTTTTTTAGCGGATGCCTAAGTCATAGCATCTACCTGCATGCCAAATTTCAGCCCGATCCCTCCAGTGGTTTGGGCTTTGCGTTGATAGATCAGTATGTCAGACAGTCAGTCACCTTTGTGTTTTATATATATGTATATTTAGATTAAAACTTGCTTAGTTGAAGGAAAGCATCGCTAGAAAATTTGCTCTCCTGTACGTTTCCCACAAAGTGCTCGAAGATGTGTGGAGTCTATTAATGTATACTTGGCCAGGGTGGTAGACTATGGCCTATATTTTTCACATTGTAATGACCCGCGGGTCTATTATCTAACTTGCAATCGGAACGCGATTACGAAAATATGGCGATAATGGTTCAATTCGTATTATGTATCAGCGACAATCGTGCTATTTAATAAGTATTGGCGTTAGTTTCGCCGCAAAAACTGCCAAGTATAAATCAGCGATTGTTATGCAAACAATCACATAAAATTACCCGTAGCGATGATAACACATTATTGTTGCTGATCATTTGCTGCCTGCTCGCTGTTTGCAAATTTTAGCTAATAGCTCTGCTGTGGAACAATGTTTCCAACTCAGACTTGACCGATTTTTTGTTACTTTTGCCTACACAGGTATAAGACTAGTTACTATTACGTAAGAACACGCTTCGTTGGTAATCAGCCTTGATAATTATCAGTTAACACGTCATCGGAGTTGCGTTATTGTTTATCGATGCGACCTCTTATACCTACGTAGTTAATCCATTTCAATGAAGATGATTATCAACTCTATACAACAAGACATAAAGTTTAAAATTGTTTAATCTACGAGTTACCTTTTAGAGTTCTGCGGTCAAAGGATGAAACCCGAAATCTATTACTATATCGATGTCGTTATAACCCTTGATCCGTAACTGGTTAACATTAAATTGATTTTTTATAGAATGATAGATTTTTCCCGCGAGAACATACGTGTGGTGCAACCCCGCTTTCAACAACATTCTTCACTCCAGCAAACCCCCTCTTTACCCCCCCAAAATCAACATCACATCTAGTGCACGAATACAAAGTGTTAAGCTTATATTATACTAGAAACTGACCTCGCTTCGCTTCGGACGAACCAGTTACCAGAAAACTGTAACAGTTAGACATACACTTATTTATTTATAGACATTGATGTCCTCTATAAAGCTGTAGTACATTACTTTGTCAATCATTTCCGCAGCGTACGCGATATAAAGATTGTTTTAGTAATTTTTCACACATTTATACATTATCGAAATTATCAGGCGGGTCCTTATTTTTTCTCGTATTAAATATAGCCTATTTTCATCAGGGATAATGTAGGATTCTAATGGTAAAAGTTTTTCTAAATAGGTTCAGTACTTTCGGAGCCTATTTAGTTCAAACAAACAATCAAACCTGTCCACTTTATAATCTTAGTGTATATTCAATAATTAACAATTTCTTCACCAAAACCTGTTTAGCACTTTAGGCGTGAAAACTTAACAAACATGGAGATAGACAGACTGACAGACTTACTTTCGCATTAATATTATTAGTAAGGCGTACGGAACCCTTTTTATACGGCTGGTACTCACGCTCGTACCGAGTTGTTTATTAATATAGACACAATGAAGACTTCGACATGCAAGCTTTCTAGTTGAATAAGCGGGGAAATAAATTTTTTTACAACTTTGTACTACGGAAGAGGAGATTAATTATGCTATTATTTGATAGAAACACTACATATGTTATCAGTTAAGCAATTAAGCATATGTTAAGCGGATAATAAAGTAAGGAAGTATACTATATCATGGATTTTTTTCAGTCCCTAAAATATATTATATAATGTTATACAATCAATATATCTTATCTTTAATCTATTCCGCCATTAATAATGCCCATGCCTTCCCTAATTTAAAACTATTCAATTTGTACTGAGCCTGAAGCCAGCTGATGTAACAACCTCACATGTAGCTTGCAAGAGTTGACCAGTAACAAACAAATATACTAACATATTAATATACAAATATACACTACAAGTTAAATAAAAGTTTGTAAAATAATAAGTTTATCATCAAATTAAGGTTATTCTCTTTATATTACCTATGTAAGGTGTTTTATATAGCTCGGTGTACATTTTTAAAATTAACTTTCAAATAATATGCATCCTCAGCCAGTTCAAATTCAATTGTAGAATAATTGGTGTAGACTTTGTTTTAAAAGATGTGTAAGAAGTTAGAGGTAATTTTCTACGTTTCTTCCTGTTATGGTATCTATCTTGTCGAAACGGTGGTACAATAAAAATATTTGACTATCAAACGTGAGAATCCTTACATGAAATAAATGTTTTTTGCTTAAGTTTTATTGCTTTAGGCAAAAGAACCTTCAAAAGATACGAGGTATCTAAGAAAAAGTTTGTCTGAATGTAAAATGAATCCTTCACGGCCTATAACAGTTCAAGAGAACAAAGATAGCGTTCCTTGATTGATGAACGGACAGCGAAGTCATAGGGCAGTCTCATCTCACTCATATCCCTTAACATCTACGACCAGAGAACAAACATTTATCTGTCACAATCCCTGGGAATGGCATCGAGGACTTCGTGCTTCCTAGGCAGGCCAGCCACTAGACGAGTGGGAAGTACATTTTTTTTATACAAAATAAGTTAATGCTTGAAGTTGATCCCACCTGATGGAAAGTGGTGATGACGTCTAAGATGTTGGACACGCTAATTTAGCAAATTCCTATTCACACTTTTCTTGAAGACTCCCATATCGTACTTAGATGGGAACATCAACGCAGGCAAGTTATACCATTCCCTTGCGGTACGCATGACAAAAGACGAAGAAAACCGCATCGTTCGGACCCGCGGAATTTTCACGACATAAGGATGGATAACTGCCGTACGCCGGTTTGTTCGATGGAGGAAGGCGGGCGGAGGAATAACGTCGAACAAGTCCTGCACACACTGCAAATTAATACTTAAACTATTTTTGAATATAATTAATTGTCCATGAATAATAAATAACATGCATAGCAGCTGTCAATAATATCTGAGAAATACGAATAAGGAACCGCATGAAGAGTTCCGTTCTGCTGTATATTTATACGGAATATTCGTAATTCTTTAATTTTTACTTTTATTTTATTATAACTGTTTCTTTTTAATTTTAACACACATTCCGTGATAACTTCAAAATTCTACCTCCAATGTAAGAAATCGGTTTAGTGGTTGGCCCATCTTTATTTTTTTTTGTATTTATATTTTAATGGCTGCATATTATGTAAAATACTTCATAGTCTAATCTCCCTCTATTACAGTTTAAGGAATAGACATTTTGACAGAATAACGGATGAACATACAGAAAATGAAAACTTACAATAAATGTTAACAGCCCTATAGACCAAAAAGCTAAGTGAAAAATTCGATCTTGTCAAATTTGTATGGTAAAAATTCCAGACCGAATTCGCACCGAGTTTATACGGAGCCCTAAAACTTATTATAGACTTGAAAGTACTTTAACTATTTTTATCGATAACTTTAAACCACTCTTAACTAGTTAAAAATAAAACTGAGACAAAATCGAGTTACTTTTCCTGATAAAACTGTCACGCGAAATAACACGAGTTCTTTGAACTGACGAAGGCCGTAGCGATTTGACGTATATACGTCAATATTGATTTAATCGAACCGGATCCTTAATTTTTCTTTGAAGTCGGATCTAGACTGACGTAAATAGAAATATTAATTACTGCGTACAACGATACCTTCGATGGTGCCCTCCGAAGCACGGAAGAGCGTTTATCGATCAATCGAAGCGAGTGTATTACGTGTAATACAAACGGAATGCGATAACGGAAATTTTGCGATAATTGCTCGTAGATCGCAAATTCGTATTACGTATCGTCTTGAAAATTGTATCTACTTAATTGATTATAGAAAAATCCCCCGTCTCGTTTTGGAGGAACCAGTTACAAAAAGTTATTGTGACGTGACTGTAACAGCTTATTCGTTTGACGAGAATAGACTCCGAAACTACTGCACCGATTTGAAAAGTTCTTTTTTCATTCTATTTCTTTATTCTTCAGGATGAACATAGGCTATAGAATATTTATTAATAATTATTAATAGAATATATAAAAACGATAGTTCCTTATCGTATGAAAACTTCGATAATATAATCAAAAGACTGTCCAAAAATACCAATAAAGACTTGTATACGGTGACTCATTATTGAGAATAGAACAAAGCGATCGACTAACCAACACACGAAAATTTTTTCAATTCCAACCAGTAGCCGCTGAAATTAGCACGTTCAAACAAATTCTTCAACTTTATTATATTAGTATAGATTTAATATAGGGATTATTGTTAGTTAGTAGAGAGGTATTGTTAACTTTTGATTTTCGTTAAGTTGGCTGATGGTTCCTAAGACGAAATAAATTATGAACATTTGACACTTACAAAAACTTATCACTTGATTGACGATGACCATTTACCATTGTCTCATATTTCATCTGCTCGTTTGTCAGCCATTTATTTGCAAAAAAACTGAAAATGTATAAATACATACCCATTAACATACTAGCATTAAGTATAAAAAATAACCTTGGATTGCATCAAATTTTATTACTTCACACACACGTTTTTTGTGTGTATATTATTAGTAACGTCTAACTCTTTTTTATTATTTTTTATAATCCTGTTATTAAGGTTATAATTATTGTTATATTAATATTGTTATCGTTGTCTGATTTTTTAAGTATTTTAATTTTATTTATCTTTTTTGATACCAATGCTACGATTTGCTACACCTTTACCTGTTACCCGTCAAAGCCGCGATGACCTGACCACAATTGTACCGTCCGTATCCTTACCGTCCGTACCTCAAAAGAACTTAGGTATATGACCATTTTAATAATTCCGTGTTTAATTATGTAGTATTTATTGAGTAAAAATTTTCGTAGTTGAAAAATTTTTTTGCTACTCCCCTCTGGAGTATAGATTCCTTGGTAAAAGCCAATAGTTGCAGAAAAAGTTTACATTTAATAAATAAATAAATATCTTTGGACAACTCACACACGGCCATCTGAACCTAAACTAAGCGTTAGCTTGTGCTATGGTGATCAGACAACTGATAAACATACATATATACTTTTAA
>DWJZ01003301.1:0-17352 GCA_018249125.1 Asbolis capucinus
CCTGCTCATCACAGAAAAGTTTGACCTGGGTGGGAATCGAACCCACGACCACCGGTTTAGTAGTCAGGTTCACTAACAACTAGACCAACCGGCCCGTCATACAATAGTTACATTGTTCAAAAAAAACTTTCCGAAGTCGCGTTAAAGTCAAAGTTCAAATTCGAATCGTTCGAGGCTCAATTTTTTTACATTCAAATGAAGTTCTTTAACGATTTTTTTGTCAAAAAACTTAGATAACGACGTGATAAATAACAAAGTGTCAAGTTTAACGTACTTAATGTGAATGTTAAATGTTGAATTAAGTTAATGAGGTACTTGCATATCATTATCTCATTATTATCATTATCATTAACTCAAATATTGGAGTAGAATATACTTTCAACGTATCATCTCAAGGCTATCGATTCTTAAAATCTATTGCAATATAAAATTCGTCGTGTGTAAATAAGAAGTACCTTCCTAGAAACATTGGCCTTCAGCTCCTGCGGGGAAGCGGCCATGTTGGAGAACGGCACATCCACATTGAACTTGATGGAGTGGAGAAGTTGGACCACGACGTTGGATACATTTTTGAAGGACAGCTTCCGTCGGGAGCCAGTGCCTAGGCCTACGCCGGCTGACAAACACATCTAAAACATATGTAAATATAGACACACACAACATTACACTTTATTATTTTTACATTGTTAACCGGTAAATGGGTAGAGTGGAAAAACCTCATTTATATCAGCAATAAAACGTATTTCTCTTCCATCCATCCATCAGCCTTTGAAAGTCTACTGCTAGACATGCCTATCGGAATTTGAGCAACTTTGACAACTTCCGAACCTTTTAAATCCAGCGGGTGCCCCTTTTCAATTAACCTGGTGAGGTTTCGCTTTGAATTCCTTTTTATATCTTTACTCCTTTTAATACCTTAAACTTAAACAATGATTTGGTCCCCTAAATACACCATAGTTGTAATACTGAATTGACCTATCCTGTAGGCTGTAGATATTTTACAAGGATGCTTCACCACGCTACTCCAGTGCAATTTAAAGGAGTGACAAGGAAACAATACCACTACATTTAGATTTTAAACGGATACTTCTGTGCCAAGGGGTAGAGGTAGGCAGGGTAGGGTAGGAAGAGTTTTAAAAAGAGAAAGGGCATAATTATTAACTTTAAGGTAGGGCTAATCTAGGATGGGCACACTTAACCAACTGACTTTCAAGACTAATAGTTACTAAACAAAGCAGACCTTTCTTCTCCTTGGCGGGGGTATGATGAAGTAGGTTTGGATAGAGTGGTCCCGGAGATATGCGTTCCGGCTTGCCCCGTGCCCTGGTTCCACCTCGTAAGCGCCTCCCAAACACTCCAGCGTCGCTTGCGTTATGTGCACTCGTCTGAAACGCACAATACAACTTCTATTAACTCTAACCCATTATTTACCAACTAATAGGCACTGGTCCAATAGCGGTGGTAGCCCAGTGTTTTGAATGTTGGTCTCTCGGACGAGAGGTCCTGAGTTCAAACCCTGCGTGCACCTCTAATTTTCAAAGTTGTGCGTATCAGAAGTTGATTATCACTTGCTACGGTGAAGGAAAACATCGTGAGGAAACCTGCACTCCTGAGAGTGCTCAAAAAGAGTTCTTGGATGGACTTCACCATTAATCCGCACTTGGCCAGCATGGTGGACTGCAGCCTATACACCTCACATTTGGAGATGAGACCCTAGCCCATTAGTTGGACAGTTATGGGTTGCTATGAGGCACTGATCTCTCCTCATGAGGCCTGGAGCATATTCTACTACGCTGCTTCAATGCGTTAGTTGAAACGAATTGTTGGAAGATGTTTTGACGCCTATTGGCCTCCGATATGTCTTAACAATTGCCACCTGACGATAACAAAGTAGACCTACTTTACCTGACCTCTTAAGCTCGAACGCGCTCAAGTTTTTTGTCACTAATGCTCACCCGTACTCCTATCGATCATATACACTCTTGTTAAGTTGGCTGATCACTAAGTATTGTCGCAAGCCGTTGGAATGTTCCATAAAATAACATATAACAGAGGGTGGTAAAATATATGTGTTTTTTAGGAGCGTTAGAACATCATATACTTTTTAATGGTTACTAACGTTCTTTATGGCAGCCAATTCCATGATCATAACTTTAAATATTGTACGTGAACATGTACAATCACAGTAAACAGTTCACTTCTTTGATAAAGTACGGGAAATAAGACCCATTTCTCGTGTTATCCTGCACGAATCCTATAACCTTATCCTCGCCGTATAGTGGGTAATGCGCCACTGAGTCTAGGTTACTCTTTTCGTATTTAAGAGGCCTAGAGCATACTCCACCATGCTGCCCCAACGGAGATTGTTGGAGGGGTTAGGCGCCAACCCAAGTAGGAAGTAGGAAGTTCATTTATGATGATGAGGTGACAGATTTCATGAAATACTCCTGGATCAGTCTTTTAAACGCAACTTTGGTAGGAGCTTTCCTAATTTTCATAGGCAGGGCTTTTCAAAGTAGCGCACCCTGAACGAAGAAGAATTAAAATAGAAACAGGTGAACAGAACAGAACAGTGATGGAATTCCCAATCTAA
This sequence comes from Asbolis capucinus, assembly GCA_018249125.1. Lineage (NCBI taxonomy): Eukaryota > Metazoa > Arthropoda > Insecta > Lepidoptera > Hesperiidae > Asbolis > Asbolis capucinus. The sequence goes on from DWJZ01003301.1 coordinate 2,594, forward strand.
GATTTACAGAAGATAGAAGTACTTTATCGTGAATTAGAGTTCCAGTGCAACTCAAAGCCCTGAGTTACGCCTAAGAATAAAAACCAAGACTGACGGCTTTGAGTTCCTTCCGATGAACGAAAAGGCTCATGAAATTGTTGCCATTAACTATCACTACAATGCGGTATTTCTTTTACTGCGAAAGACTTATTTGCATTGCACCTTTCAGTCTAGTACTGGAACTTCATATACAACCTACAATCCAAAATCAACCAATTTTGAAACCACTGCTCGACAGACATATTGATAACTTGAAACTATAACTATTCCGTACCCAGGTTCGCCTCCAGCCTCCATGTTGTTGGCGAGTGTGACGTCATTGGACCACACGTCGTACTGCCACTTCCGCAAGCCCAGCACGCCACAGAGCACCCGGCCCGTGTGGATGCCCACGCGCATATTCAGCTGCACATCAGTTGCTTCTACCACGGACCTGAAAAAAGAAAGAATCATTACTTCAATATATTTTATCGCTTAGGACACGGATCGGCAACCTTTTTTTATATGAGGGCCACAAATGTTATAAGGATACTGATGCGGCCACATTACATGTATCGTCGTCGAAAGGAAACTTGAAGTTGCGTAGTGAGGCATGTGTAGACCATAATGATACACGGGCCAAATGCGGCTCGCCGACTACGGGTTTCTCACCCTGATGGGTGATGTGCGGTGCAACAAAAACCTTGTCTTGGTGACAGGTATTTTTTTCTTATTTCAACCCTTAACTATCTGCTTGGACTTGGGTCTCCTCTCACAATCTGAAGGATATCAATGATATCAAATGCGATTGGTAACTTGTAATACGCACTTAACTTTGAAAATCGGGCGACTTACGTCTAAACTGAAATGGCTATGTTTTTAACTATACATTTTAACTCTAAAAAACTCTAAAAAGGTAAAAATCCTTTAACTCTTACTCGATTGTAGCCATAATTTCATCAATAATCAATAACAGAAGGATGAAAAAACGAGGAAAAAAAAGCTTTCATGAAACAAAAACACGGAAAGTTCTATTGTTCAAACGTCTAAAATTCCGAACAAATGGAATAATACCAAAAGCACCTGTCATCATTAAATTTAATAGTAAAAGTTTCATCGCTCTGAGAACATAAATTCGAACATAGTATAATATGTAACACCCGTCGTAAATAAAATCTAGCACTAAATAAATACACCACTTTCATTAAATGATGTACTGTGTTCGGAGAATATAAATCACAGTTATAAATTTTATATTTAGTCTGGCCATTACATATCCAGTATGCCGAGGTAAAAGTATTTAGAAGTGCGAACGCAAAATAAATCACGGAATCTGAAGAAAAATAAGCTTCGTTTGTATTTATTCAACACGTAAATCACTGTTTCTTGATGGCCAGTACCGACTTGATAAAACAGGCGGAAGATGAATGGTTTGAAACTTGGCAACAAAAGCGCCCTGCTTCACATCATACCGAAATTTAGAATTAAAACATTGAGACAAATACTACATAATCTAGTACAGGAATGAGCAACCCGCGGCCCGCGGACCGCATGCGGCACATTGTGCATTTTTAAATTAGATTTTCTATGCTTAGAATAAACACCGTGTCAATACATAAAATATTATAACATAAAAAAGTATTATGATACAAAATATTTACATAGTAGTTCTAAAACGTTGTAGATTTGATTAAGTAAAAATAATGTTCGTCTATGTGCGGCCCTCTAGCAAAAATTCAAAAGATTTCTCACACCTGTACTAGTACATTCTACTACATAACCTGGCATAAGATAATTATATAAAAGCATATATTAAAAATCGAGCACAATGAGCAAACAGTTGACATTTATTATGGCGCAATTTTGAATTATTCAAAATTTGACTAATTACGGTGCTTTATTTTAAAGCTCTCCGTTCCCTTACTATCGCGCTTTGATTGAGTCTATAGTCGGTAACAATGTGATGTGAAAAAATCCTGAGAGTAGCATATAATTAATTAATTAATTAAAATAGAAAATTATTGCAGATAAGTCGGCAGCTTAAAATTGCGCCCCCAAAAATATTGCGCGCGACCTGACACACATAGCCGCCATGGTTTAATTGTATTTATTTATAATTTTAAGGATTTTTTTATCGACAAACTTGTGATATTAATTTATGCGTTTTAATGAAAAAGAAATATAATTAAAGGCGTATGACTTTTCCTGTAATTATAAAATATTTTCTACTTAAATAATGCTAATGATTTTAATGTGCTTTGCCATTTTACTACAAGGAACTGAATAAAAAACCTCATAGTTATAATGTTCTTAGCGTCTTCATTGCATATAAAGTGAGATATACAGACACTGAATGCTGAAAAGGATCTGAAGAAGCCATAATACATGCTTCCCTTTGACCTATTCCCACAGAGCTGTGTACGAGGTCTTCAAAAGAGAAGCGTAATCCTTCCGGCATTACGGCAAGACGACACATTGAAAATACGACCCAATTACCTGATATTTTAAGTTTAGAATAAAAATTGATAAGTAGTGGTTTCTGTAGAGAATGTGTAAAAGATTTTAATAAAATAATATTAGCCAGTACTTACGGGTATTAAATATATTTTATGATTCAAAATTCAAACCTACTTAGTTAACATATCGTAATGTTTGGATTACGTGTAACTTTTATACATATAATACATTTGTTACTGATGGCTTTCTGTACATGAAAGATACTTAGAACGCAAAATAAATTATTTTATCAAGATCGGTTTGTCTGTGCCCCTGTGTACAGATCTGTGAAAGCATTGGATCCGGATAATTTAAAGGTTTTTGATGTATTATGCTTCGCTAATCAGTATTTTTGTTAAAATAGGTTAACAAATAAAAAATATACGTCAATTTAAATAACTTTATTTAAGGCTCTTGCTACGAGTATTTCAAGGCGAAGCGATGGCGGAGAGACCGTGCATCGGCTATACTCTGTGCAAATTCGATCTGGATTTTTTCCATACCGAATCAAAACCGGACAAAAATCCAGATTGAATTTGCCCCGAGTACAGCCCAGCCGGCCGATTCTCGTTTCACAATTCGTAACGATATCATAACGACTTTGTCGTTGAAGCCCAATTTAGTATTCACTCGCAATCGGCTTAAACCATGAAACTATGTTAGGTTGAATACTGGAATTTTCCGTGCCTCATATACAGCTTCACCTTGAAACTTATTTCTTACGTGTGCCTCCCATTAATCCAGCCAACGAACTTTGGAAAGCAAAGAAAGCACACAATACGCAGACAATTTATAGGAATTACTCTAGAACTCCGAGTAACATATTTCTCTTTGACAATGGACGGCGCAACTGGAGCGTGGATTCTAATTCAACTATGTAATTTATAAGCAGAGTGGTACTAGATGAATGGGGACAATACGTAAAGATATAGAGCGAAAAAAAAAAGATATATGCCCTGTGGTTCTTATTAATAACACAACAGAAATTCTCACGAATCACACGTAAATGATAGCAAAGCCGACGGATTACCAAGAAATGATAGACCCATGGGTATACCCAGCCGTAGACTCAGGCTGGGTGGGGAGGAAGCTGATTCGGGGATGGGCAATCTATATACTTTTTTTGTTTTAGGGCTTAATATTATGCCCTTCCTCGATCCTCCACCTCCTATTTCCTTCTTCACCCTTCTATACAAAGACCATCTTTTTGACTCGACTACTAAAACCTTCTTTATTTCTTTACGAGCGAAGAGGTAATTGTAAAAGCCAAAACAGTCCGTCAATCAAGCGGGGTCATTAAATACCAACAAACTTTTGCACTGATGACAGATGTTAATAAAAAACAAATATTTGTGCCGGCGACGTTTGCGAATTGGCACCGGAGTACGAATTTTTTAGAATTATTTAACTTACATCATTTTGTAAATACCTCGAAGCATTAGAATATCCCCAAACGACTGAGTTGTGGTTTAAAAATATTTTTAACTAGTGTTTGCCCGCAGCGTCACCCGTGGTAATTACGTTGATAAATATGACATATATGTTATTCCAGACTATAATCAATACCTGTGCCAAATTTCATTCAGATCAGTCAAGTTTTGCATGAAGGAGTAACAAATATCTATCCATCCATTCATCCTTACAAACTTTCGTATTTATAATATTAGTAGGATATATGTATGTACATATATTTGGTAGAGCGTCGAATAGAGTTTAGCTATAAACACCGGTTTCTTTGGATAATCGTACTTACTGCATACTTTTGTAACTATCTATATATACATATATATATATAAATGAATGTTGGTTGTTTGTCCTTCAAAACTCGAAAATGGTAGAAGATAAAGCACTAATGTCTTTTGCAACTTTGTTTCAGAGAGTGGAGTTTTGGTACCAAAATTATATTGATCGGACACATTATTTATAAGTTGATGCATAGCAACGCGCGCCGGGTACAGCTAGTCAACAATAAAAACACATATTTATAATCATTTCAGTAGCTACTATATCTAACAACATGAATATTTTCATTAACGACGTCAAGTGGAATTATAAATGGTGAAATCAACGGTATTAGATTAATGACATATTGTAGTGCTCTCGTTAATAATCATTAGTTTCAAAAGTTATTCCATTTAATTGGTATTAACCTACCGTCTTTTGTTTTCATTAAACTACATATGTAGCTGAGTGATTTGTAATAGAAATGGTTAGGGTGCTTTGAGTGGCATTAAAAGTTCCTACACTAACCCTCCACCTATTTTGTAGTGCAATGTTGAATTTAGAAATACGAAAATTTGTACTTCGTACACTTTTCTGTACAGGACTGTGAAAGATCACCCCTTCAGATGCAGCTGGGAGATTTAACCTCTTAGAAGTCCAATATTTCCACAGACGAAGGCATTTTTGTATAATAGATTTATTAGGGAAATTTTTATATTCTACTTAACAGTCAAATTCCACTAACGAAGTGGCCGGCATAAGCTCATTATTCACATAAGCGCATTATTTATACCAAGAATTATCCGTCAAACTCTGTTGGAATTACGGCCACAAGCTGTGGTCGACAAAGAATAGCATTCAGAAATTGTAATTGTTCCAGTCTGAATAAGCTGAGCTGATGTTGGAGATGGTAGAATTGCAACTAGCCTTCTTACTCGCATGGTGAAGAACCATGTTTTTAGTCATATTTTGTTTTAAAGTTGTAAAATATTTTTTTTGTTGATTTACTTAATTTCACTACTTATAAAGTAGAATACAAACGAAAAATCTTGAACGTGTGATTACTAATTCTTCAGTAGAAGTCCGCTACAAGTATTTATATATAAATTCTGCACTAAGGGGAGAATTTAAGCAAACATTACAAAACTCTGAGTGGGGCAGTGAAGGTGTAAAGTCCAAATCTTCAGATTTTGTTGAAGGTTGACCTAAGAAATAAATTATTAAGCGTAAATTAAAAGCAATGTCCCTCTACAACACAATGCCCATTCTCCGATGTACAATGTAGTAAGTACAAAATTTAAAAAATTGTGAATTCATTGTTAATCCGGATTGAAAAGGTTAAAGAACATAATTAATGATTTTCATTGTACAGCACCATGACTGTAAACCTTCATTGGACAAAAAGGATCAAAAGGACCGAACATTTTCAATAGTAAAGCCTATTAGCACAATTTTTAATGCGTTGAATAACGAATAATGTAAGAAATCTCTAGCCGATCGCTGTTTATTCATACATGATATTTTCCAGAAACCAACATTGCTTTTTTAGTTTTAATAAATTAATAGGACAAAAACCATGAATTAAAACTTCTGTCTATTTGTCGGGTTGTCTGTCTATATATGCGTTTGTACGTGCTGATCTTAGACACAGCTGTTCCGATTTGAATGTGGTTTTCATCGATACATTGTTATAGATTAATAAGAATCAGTTCACAAATGAAAAAATAATGTCAATTTAAAGTTTTAAAGCCCTCTACGCCCCTAAGCTACGCCGAAGCGAAGCGAAGGCGGTTACAAGTTACTACTGGCAATTTTTCGTATCAGTCGTAGCGATATTGCAACGACATTGTCGTTGAAGCGCAATTTGGTATTCACATTCGCAATTGCCTTTCAAGAACACTCCAACGACATTGTTCCGAAAGTTGTTTGTCATCAAAATGTCAGTATTCCAATCCCATATTGGAGTTCTATAAGCGCATTTAATATAAATGAGAATTTTAAATTCCAGTTGTATTGCAATCAACCGATTTCTGAACTTGAACGACTTTGAAATTGTTTGGTAAAACGAGAATTTCCCGGCTCTCCGGCTGTAATAAATAGCGAAGTTATTGATAGCGGGGGTGCGCGGAGGGGGTGCTCAAGTGTCTCGCGTGTCCGGGAGTTCGTGTATTGTGATTATTGTGAAAGGTTTCGCTTTGTCCACGAATTTTATAAAGATAAGAGCAATTGTGATGACGCACAGACTCGCAATGTAGGGAATTACAATGCCCTTGAGTAGGTTAATGTGTAAACTAATATTCCAGTATAACGTAACGTATAACGTAAAAACCTTTACAATCTATACTATAATAAAACTCAGAGTGCATTTTTCCTGTACATTGAATATTTTTTTCAAAATTTTGATGATTGGGGACTCCAATATCGAGATACATATTTTTTTGGAATTATTGTCTGTATGTCTGTCTGTCTGAACGCGCATCACGTGAATACCCCCAGACAGATTTCGAGGAAACTCTGTAAAGTTATTACTTATATCCCCGATTAACATTTAGCATACTTTTTATTCCGAATGATTCCCGGGTTTGCCTGGAATAGGAGAAGAAAGTTTTTATGGGAATTTTCTTAAGTGTCAACCGACTTGCCTTGAAATTTTTAACAAACATGCCTTTTTTAAATTAAGTTTTAAAACAATGCGTATAATTATATAATGATTTTGTACGCAAAGCTCCCATCCTCTTAAAGAAATGGAATAAAAGTTGGGTAGGTTAAAGAACATGGCAGAAGGTACCTCTACCTGGGTACCGTCATCTCGCTTCAGACTCGGAATGGTAGAACCTCACTCCTTAGCGCCCCTAACATTCCACCTCGGTGTGAAATGAGAAACAAACTTTTTTTATACTTTGCTTGATCCTTTTCGGAATTGCCTAGAATCGGAGGTACTCTACATAATATCTAGATATGTTAAAGAACTAAGTATCGGTAAAACAATACAACCAACCTACCAGTACCGGTTACAGGATGCAATTTAATCTGAACACTCCAACAATTAGTAACATACCATGCCAATGACTAATAGTTATTTTAAACTTACTGCTAACAGTAAACTAATAATATGAACAAATATCTTGTTCTAACAGTCGATAATGACAAACGCACAGACAACAAACATCGGTATAATCTTTGACGGCGGCAGGAGACAAGTTTACATCTATAGTACATTGAGTACATAACTTGTGTGTTAAGGTACACGCTCATCTGACGAGTTGGCTTGACTAGCGAATTCGGTACGATAGAATAGATACGATAGAATTCGGTACCGTTACGGAGATGATAAGTGTATTTAGTTTTTATAGTCTCTTATAGTCAGTTTTTATACCAAAATATAAACGCACAGGCAAGTAGTTATCAAGAACGTCCAGTCGTTATTATTTTATTTGTAACTTTATTTTACATTTTTTTTCTGCAGATATCTTGAAATAATTAATCGATCATCGATCGATTCATCTAGATATATTCATCTAGAAATATTCCGTACTCAGTAGTGATTAAAATGTGTTGTAACGTTAACATTTAAAAGATATGAGGAAAATGAGATTTTTTCGCTGCTTTCTTCCTTAACGAAGCACATTTTGACAAGTTATGCACATATGTTATTAAAAGTACCGCCTCGTACTTGAATAAATAAATGTTGACACTAGAGGTTGTGTGAGGGGCTGAAGTGGGGGAGTATAACACGCAGATGTATTCATGGAAAAAGCTAGTAATACTACTAATATTTACCCTATAGAATAAGATAGTAATGGTTAGTTGAGTGAAGACCCTTAATAATTCCTCACTTCATATTGTACGCCCAAGTTGTCTCGCCCGCGGAACTTTGAGCCGACTTTTAACTCGATCTGGTTCGCTTTGAATAACGAATTTTAGGAACTATGTATCATCTAAAACCCTTCCAAGTTTGTTACTGAATGTGTTAGCTCTACGTTATATACTCAGAAATTTGTGGTGTGTGTGTGTGTGAGAGAGAGAGAGAAAGAGACAGTGTGTGGCTTATAATCCAGCCCTTGTTAAACCCGTTTCTAAGATGTTACAAATCTCATTAGGTACATATGTGTACATATATATTATAAAATAAGGTCACCCGTTCCGTCAGACTGTATGATCGCGATAAACTTAAAAACTACTCCACGGGAATTGATGCGGTTTTCACCAATAGACAGACTAATTCATGACGAAGATTTAAGTATATAATTTGTCACGGTTTTGTACAAATTGGTAGCAATTTTATAATTGTTGAAAGCATTTGAAATATTCACACGAGGACGAATATTTTAGTATATAAATAAAAAAAGAAATGATCCACATTAAAAAAACTATATTTCAACTATAAACATGTTGACATAATGAATGTTTATAATATAAAATAACACACACACAAATATAACCCTAATATCATCCACTCAAGCAATAAAATGTGACAGCTGAAATTCTTGTCATTAATTATGTGTACGAGTGTTATGCACGTAACATTGACATCACGTTGAAATGGCGTGACTTGGTGCTTGGGAATTATGTTTGAAATTACGCACACATTTGTTACGTTTGGCAAGTCTCCGTGAACCATCACTAAGGTCTGGTATGTACACATTTTTATTAATTTTTGCAAGTGATGTATTGCAGGGGTCGCCAACCTGCCTGCGGGCCGTATGCGGCCCACACACGTCCAACTTGACTCCGCACGTTTCTTGCAGTCTTCTAGACTACGAGACATGAAATGTGGCCCACACCAATGTGATTATAACATTTGTTGACCTCTTATAAGAAAAGGTTGCCGACCGCACCTGTACCGCTTCCATCCCCGCTATATCAGTTGGGAAGAGAGATAAAAATATTTCTCAAGATTTTATTCTACTACGTTCATTCCGTTAAAATGAAGAACAAGACCAATGCTTACTTATTAGCCCTTAAAGCTTAATTCTAGTAATATGGTTCTCTTTTTCCGGTCATGGCAAAACTACATCGTTTAACATTTTTGATGACATTAAGTCTCCATCTATAGATTACTAGAAAAAAGATCCAAAACTTTTTGATTATGATCAATTTCTTAGTATCGATATAACAGGCTTTCAGAAACAGTCGGTCACGATGCGAGCTTGTTCAATTATGATAAGCGTTATCCACGAATTTAGCCATACCGTATACACGATACGGTACAAGTACACCGTAAAAATTCCAGCAATGCAGTACTCTCGGCCAAGAAAGAACTAACTCTCAAGCCTTCAGCTGGAACCAGCTGGGACGACAAGTCTGTAGGCGGCTCAAGCAACAGAAGAATGCTAGAGAGACGAGCATAAGGTTTATTATCTTTCTCCTTACCACCGAGCATCATTTATCATCATCATGAGTCGTACTCCTTCCCATTCTTATTTTCCACTCGTCCTGAAATGGGATGTTTTTGGTATGTATGTATGTCTGGGGTCAGTTGGTCTTATTGTATCCGGTTGCTTCAGTGATCTATTGGTTCCTTAGTTTCTCTTTCCCGCGCGTGTGGGTCTATTACTTCTTTGATGGTAGGCAAATCGTTAGTATCACTTCAGTCTGGTGTTGTCAATGTCCATGGGTGACGGTGATTAATTATCATCAGATGGCCCGTCTGCCTGTTTGGCTGTTCATAACGTAAGAAAAACGCAGATGTCGGCTTTTACGCAACTGTGGTGTGGCAAAGCTGCCCCAATAGGGCGCTAAAATCGTCAATCGAACAATCTGGTCAATTGAACAATGGCCTGCGAACAACTCGACGCCAGGTCTGCACTAGGCTGTGAGTATCTTTCATTCTGCGCACCACGAAGAACTGAACAACTTGCTTACGTCACTGCTTTCATTTTCACTATGGAAGTTAAAAGACGCCACTTATTATCAGATGGGATTATTATGAAACGTTACTTTATTCAACGCAAAAAAAAACCTGTAGCCAGTCAATTTGCCGTTATGATTAATGGGAATACGATGAGGTATGACAGGTGTCAAATACCGTGAATAATGTCCTAACGCTCTCGAGGTGTATTGGCCTTGTATTGATCTATAAAATAATTGTATGAGATTTTCATATAGATACTAGATAGTGAAGCTTAAGATAGTATCAGATACTTTGATTGGATGTAACATGCTAATGTGACAGCATTGTGTGCAAGTTTCAGTCTAATAAGCTGCCGCACGCAGAGACGTTAATGGCTACTTTAATTGCTTTTTGGTACAAAATTTGACTACAGATTCTATACTTAGGCCTTTAAATAACCATTTAGGTGAGCCCTATGCTATGACAGACGGACGGCAGTCTTATATAGCTAGGATCTCCTTGGCATTCTTTGATGAAAGTCTCCAAGTCCTTATTGGCCCTTTAGTCGGGACAAGTCTGTCTTTATAACTAAGGAGGAGTATACTCTATGCTGCTCTAAAGAAGAATGGAAACCACCTTAAATGTCAAAAGTTTTTAAGTTCATATGGCCTCGGACTTTACGCTTGCCTGACTCTAAAACCCAGCCCGTGGGCTATAAATCTCTCTACTGTATATGTACTCTGAAGCCCGGAGACCCACAAAAAAATTTAGCTGTACTGATCACCCGTCCACTTTCCAACAGTGATTGTCCTTGCTCAACTGAGCCGAACTCTTACAACCGAGACATGCTGACCGACGTGATGATCACCATTGGAATCCATAGTTGTATCCTTACTGGTCTTCTTTCACAATGTGACGGGTTTGTGTCATACTCCAAGCCAAGTGGCCTTCACACACCTTCAAAATTTTTTTGGGAAACTTTCAAGAGACCAGGTTTCCTCACGGTATCCATAACAAGTGATTTATTATGACTTGTAATAACAAGATACGACAACACATTTAACCTTACCAATCTTCTACGTCGTAAACAAAGTGAAAACAGAATCGATAAATAAACATACACCCGGCCAGCGTAGGGGTGATGTTACGTGACACATGTCACTATCGCTAACAACCCTCGAACACGGAAGCCGGGTCACGTCGTGTCACCACGAAGCCTCACTGGAGCTCTCCGTGACAATGATAACCTACCGCCTCAATTAGGTGAGGCCTCATTACCGAACCATTTAGTTGCTACCCACGTAATGTTTAGAGTGAGCTTCTTTTGTGACTATAAATGGGGTTTAGTCGAAATTGTACGACTAATTATCTTTTGATTTGAAGGTCGGATTTATTATAGGTTAGAATTAAAGGAAATCCGTTTAGCTAGGTTTGGATTAACGGTGATAGCCTAGTCGTTAAGTATTCGGCATATTGCTCGGGAGGTCGGGGATCAAATCCCAGGGCGAGCACTTTAGACTTTTCGAAGTTATGTGCGTTTTGAGCATTTACATATCACTCGCTATAACGGTGATGGAAAACATCGTGAGGAAACCTGCATGCCGGGGACTTTGGAAAACTCAAAGGTGTGTGAAGTTTGCCAATCCGCACTTGGCCAGCGTGGTGGACTATGGCCTTTATCTTCTCATTCAGAGGAGAGACGCGTGCTCAATAGTGGGCTGTGAAGGGTTGAGAAGAAGGTTTGGATTCATTGGGTATTTTCGGTTTATCATTGCCGTCCATAACTGGCGCTACAGTCTTGGCAATAAGCTCGGCTCTCTCACGATGTGAAAAGTGCAAGCCATTTTCCACCACGCTGGATTCACCAAAATTGAAGTTAATTTGTTTAAGGACAAGGAATAGATTTATTGTAGTTCTATTTTCGAAACAATGCGGTTTTGTGTAAATTTTGAAAATACTAAAATAACAGGTAGTAGTGCCATCTGTTTTATGCCGATTTTATGTGAAAGCTTCGCTTCAATTAACACAATTAGGCGTCATTTTTGAGCCTTAATTTGTTTGATAGTCTATTAAATAATAATATTGTATTCCACCGAACAACGGCGGACTGTTATTGTTATTATAAAAACAGCGCTACTTCTAATTGCTTTATAATCGCTCCCTGAAGCTTAAATTAAATTACTAGAGAAATCATGTTTTGAATTAACATGGGCAAATCCAGCTTTAAATCTAAGGTTAAGTGATCTGTAAGTACGACCTAAAAAGATCCCATCAAATGATACATGTAAAATGAAAGCCTCTTTCAAAGTTGATAATGCTTCGTCCTCTACGGACCAAAAGAATCGAAATCTTTATATGTATGTATATGGTTCCCATGTCTCGTGTTCATTTGTGTCAACTTGGCTATGCTATTGTTTGTACGGGACTTATACCATTAATACATATTATTATTCTTCTATGTCGTTTTCTTCATTGCTGAAGGTCGTGCCATTTCTGAAAATCCTTGGTGGTGGAGCTGACGAGGTGCTTCCAAGCCACCCGGTCCTCTGCCTCTCTTAGAGTCTCGGTGACCGGGATCCCAAGAATCTCTTTTACGGTGTCAAACCATCGGGTAAGTGATCGGCCTCTAGGTCGTCTACCGTCTACTTTGCCCATCATAACCAGTTTTTCCAGGTTATCTGGGTGTCTCCGCACTGTGTGGCCAAAGTAGGAGAGTATCCTTTGGTAGCCGATTGTGGAGAGTCTGGTTTTGATCTTAAGATGGCTGAGAATGGATCTGTTGGTTCTTTTTGCTGTCAAAGGTATGCGTAATATTCTCCTCCAGCACCACTCTACTCAATTCGGATGTCGGGCGTTGGCAGCAGGACGCTTTGACCAATAATTAACGAACATCACTCCGGTGCAGAAAGCAAGGGGAAACCACTGCACTATTCCTCCCAAGAAACCCCATAATGATATATATATATGTATATATTTGATAAAACGTAATAAAACGCACCCGCGTTCCTAATTCATTTAAGCTTTATTTTTTCTGGGTTTAATACGTAAACCCTTAATATTATAAATGCGAAAATTTAAGAGGATGGATAGAAGAATAGATGTTTGTTCCTCTTTCACGCAAACGCTAAACAGCGGATCTAAATGAAATTTTGCACAGAGATAGGTCAGGTTGAAGGCATAGGCTACTTTTGAAGTTACGTACTTCACGGACAAAGCCGCGGGCGGAAACTACTACTAGATATATCAAACATGTACTAGATAACCTTCTAGAGGAGTGGAGGTCTTATCCCCGATCTACTACTCCCCGATACATTAATGTGTATAATTCTGTTCTCGCAAAATTGGCAAATAAAAGCAATCAATCTCGTGGAAAATATGAGCGCTCCTGAATGTCAGACACGTGTGGGATGTAAGATACATTAATATACTACAGATTGGACCAGTGGTTCTCAAAGTGGTCCAGATGTACCCCCAGGGGTTCATGGGAGTCTTGGTGGGTGTCTACATACATGAGGATCGCGTGAAAAAATGGGGACACGAAAATAAAAAATAAAAATTTAGTTTAGATACACTTATTACTTAAAAATTTTATGAAGTAAATAAACATTTTTGATGATTTTTGACAAGCCTTTTTTTGGCTTAAAACGAAAAATGAATAAAAATCCGACTGAGGATGAGGAGTAAGGATGAACGAATGATTACTTCTTCACAAAAAAATTACTGAACGAATCTAAATTAACACACAGGCCACTTTTTAAACCTTTTACCACGGGCGACTCTAGTTAGTTACGAATAGAATTTAAAAAAATAAGCTATAATTTCACATCTTTTTTACATAATTTGGACGAATTCTGGGAATTTGTAGGAAACAACAGTAGGGGTCCATCGAAACATAATATTTTAAAAGTGATCTATAAGAAAAAGAAGTTTGAGAATCTCTGCATCGGGCATCGTCAAATGCCGCAGCAAGATGCGATCTCAGTATTGTCAGTGTTGTTTTAACACTTTACTACAGAGAATGGAGCTGTACAGCTGAATAAATTGACGTAGACATTTTAGTAGTATTTAGTGCACTCAGTAGTCAAACTGGATTGTGTAGGTATCCTTCGAATGTTTACTAATAGTATACAAAATAATAATAATTTAATTACCATCAAAGACCACGTCGCCGCTTGCCATCAGGTGAGATAGTGGTTAAGCACTAATTTATAGAAAAAAAAATAATATATATTATTTCTAAAAAAAATATAATATTTCTAAAAAAAATATAATATATATTTTTTTTAGAAAAAAAAAATTGATTTATTTAAATAGTTAATTTTTAGAAAAAAAATAAATATATTTATATTTTCTAAACTTGTTAGATACTCAGTTTCTGCCCGCGACTTCGCCTGCGTGCTATGTTGTTTAAAAGTAGCTGATACATATGTATGTGTTATTCCAGACTATAATATCTTTGCTGTCATTCAGGTCCGGTCATTAGTTCTTGTGTGAATGAGTAGCATCCATCCATCCGTTCTCACAAATTCATAATATTGTTAGGATGTTAAAATGAAATGATGATTTATCAATTTCATAATCCAACAAGTCCCTCAATATTCATTGTTAATAATATAAATAAATAAATATCTTTGGACAACTCACACACGGCCATCTGATCCCAAACTAAGCGTTAGCTTGTGCTATGGTG
>DWJZ01003302.1:0-17352 GCA_018249125.1 Asbolis capucinus
AGTTTTGCAAACTCCCCGGCATGCAGGTTTCCTCACGATGTTTTCCTTCACCGTTATAGCGAGTGACATTTAAATTCCTAAAACGCACATAATTCCTTAAAGTCAGAAGTACGCGCTCTGGGATTCGAATCCGAACCCTCCGAGTAGGAGGCCGAATTCTTAACCACTACGCTATCACCGCTTCGTTAGGCTATTATCTCATTTTACTGTTATATAATTAGTCTCACGCTAATTACAGTTACAGTAATAGTATGACATTTCTAATAATAATGTTCTGATTAAGGATTAATTAAAAACATGTTGCGCCTTAGGCTAATCATACCTAAGCGTAGAATACATTTTCTTATTGCTTTAATGAGGCGAATTAACGAATAATATTTTAACTAAATTCAATACATGCATTAAACTAAATGAAGAACCAAATATTGGCCTAAACAAAAAGGGAGATCTAGCCATGTCTATCAGTAATTTTACTTAAATTATATGGTATCGCAATTTAATGTCATATTTTATTGTAGTGGCTAATATGTAATCGCGTTATATATATAAATAAAACCGCGTTATAAAGGTTGAAGGTTTAGTCTGTGTTACCTGAAATATACACGATGAATAATGACTTGAAGTCGACCGACTATTAGATTACCATCAGTTGGGAGTATAACTTCCAACGTGTCGTCCAAAGTCCCTACCTTGGAATCGGTCATAAATTTCCCCACCAGCCGTCAGCCAAGTTCCGACCACGTTCTAAGTTGCTTAACTTTATCGATTACTTACAATTAACATAAATTGTTGAGCCGTGAACGTCAGCTGAATATTCAATGAATATTACAATCTGAAGAAATTATCACATGCTGACGGTACAAACTAAAACCGGAAATTTCTGTTTTCGATTTATAACACGTAACGATGTAATCACGTTCTCCAACAATCTGTGGAAATTATTTCGTGGGATGGAATCTTGTTACAAGCTGATACGCTATTTGATCTCGCCTTGAGCGCGCGCTGCTTTATTTTGCTAAATATTTTATAATTATTGAACTTAAGTTCTCAATGAGCACAGATATCAATGTTTCGACAGCTAATATATTATTAGTATTAACAATATTAGCACCAGGATTCCCTTGATATAGACGACAATATATAAGCTACACTGCAAGACTGGCGATTACAATCGAAATGAAATATATGACATAGTCTGACAACGATTTACCAAGCTAGTATAAATGGTACGGTGTTAATTACTCAAACTCAGAGATGACATGCGAAAGCGTGTCACCATTCACTTCTCAGTACCCCAACTTATAAGTACGAGTATTTAAAGTAGAAGGAACAGCCTAGTACGCAATTTTGATCTGAAGAAAGTTCAACCTAAATTTACCAAAACCTAGTTAACGACAACATAAATCATAAATTAGTTATAAACCTTTTTAAGTTGTTAAAACTTTGCAGTAAATATGTAAACGGGGAAGTGTGAGTAAAAGTGTTTCTCCTCAAAAAAGAATCACTTCCTTTTTTATTAACTTTATTTCATTGAACATCTGTTAAATCTGTGATGTTTCAAGTATTACGTTTCAAGTATTAAGTTAAAAAGCAACAGACTAACAAAAATAATATTATTACTGAAATTACTAATCTGTTTTTTAGTATAGTCAATAATAAATAACTTTACTATGACGATAATAAATTTATTACATTTTTATCGCAAGTACTTGCACGAATGAGTTCAAGCGGGGTGCTAAATACTAATATACTCCTGAATCCTGCGAGTAAGAAACTTAAAAGTATTTTAAGACGTACTAGGAGTCCTTGTAAGCAAAGAGCAGGTCTTTAAACCTAGTACGAAATAAACGTCCCATCTCTACTTGAGGTATACGGCAAAGTGACGGCTGTTGATTTGTCCCTTGAAATAAATTTAAGTGCTGGGATTCCTGGGATCCAGTCTATTTATACTTTCAAAGTGGACAACCGCGTCCATCGGGAACTTGATATTTAATATGTATGAGAAGACATTATGCGGCGTATTAAAGATAAGTGATTTACTTTCTTGTTTGTTGTCAGACGACTTTCTTAACTGTTCTTGAAACATAAAACGTAAACGAAACCACTTTAATCTCTTTGATCTGTTGTGAATGCAATAATTGTAGTCATACGCTAGGATGGGAACTTTTAGAACTTCCAGCAGGTTGACAAACTATATTTGGCAACTTGTGGGCGTGAATTACTACTTATTTATAGTTTACTTGGCCTTTCAAAAATGCCAAAGTCGGCAATATACTCCCTATTTCGGTTTGACGTATCTCCCTGAGGGCTTGACGTATCTTATTATTTAAAAAAAAAAACGTAAAATTTGAAGATACAACGTTTACGAGAAGGATTACAGGGTAGGGTAACAGAGGGTTTTTTTACATTTAGCGGGTTCAATTCCAGGCTCAAATAAGCGAATCATTAATTTTTTTTGAATATAGTTGAGAATTATGAAAAAAAAAAAAAAATTTACAGTACCTACTTTCCCTCCATTCGTGTGACATTTTGTATATTTATGTTTTCAGACAATTTCTAACCTTATACTCAGAAAAACCTAGTCATATGCGTGTTTTTAAGTCCAAATGAAAGTGTCGTAAATTGCAAAAAGACAGAATTGGAACGCTCCTGTATCACCAGTTCTACAAAAAACACATCGATATAGTGTAAGCTTATAATTTAAAATATAATAAATGCTAAATATTTTTATTGGCGGTTGAGACAGGCCAACAGAGATACCGTAACCGGAGATCGAGTAAAATATCGGATTCGAGTAACAGCTTAAAAACTTAAAGATCTGTAACCAATTTTCTTGGTTCTCTGTTCTATGTAGATGCATAATTTAGAAAATAGGTACCCGGTTTCATTGGTGCGTAAAAATATATACTAACACCGGCATCATGCGAAAAATCTAAGTCTACGCGAAATTAAAAATTATATTAACGGTTGTTAAAATCTAAATGTTACTAAAAAAACTAAATAGGTAGTCCTCCATGTTAATAAAGTAAACTTGGTTAACCCATTTCAGACAAAAAAAATCATTAACTGAACAAATCTTTATGAAAATTGTCACAGATATACATATATTATAGTCGGGAATAACACAGAGTATTTTTATTATTATAAGAAGTTTTTCTTTAACTTGGAGAGTTTGTTTGTATATTAGAAGTTAGTATATTGGTTTGTTGCGGGTCAAATCTTGCAAGCTTAATTAGACCCAGTTCCTCTTACACCACGGAGCTGAAATTTTGCATAAACCTTCTGTCCTGATGACAATGCAATTATTTGACAAGCATGACATGATACCATGGTCAGGATCCAGACAAAGAAATCCTTAACTGTATATACAGTTATGAAATTTTGTGTGTTTCTTTGTGATAAGGATCTATAATTAAAGCTTGTGTTTTAATTTTTTTAATAAACCTTGTTCATAAACGTACCTACCACAGGAACGGAAACCAGTGAGATGTAAAGTTTAGTAGCCCTATATACATAAAGATTTAGTTACTCTAGATTTACTCTAGTCAATTTAAAATGCACATATTTTCATCAAATCTTTGTTGCTGTTTCTAGTACCTTCCAAGACATGATGTACTAAGCAATTGTGAGTTACTAATGAGGTAATCTAACACACATTACAGGTGAAAAATTGCTTATTCGATTCGGTTGCAGTAACATTGACCCAACAAAGCCGTGTTGAAATAAGCATTCGATCTCAATCAATCACATTGGGTCTATAACGTCAATGTGTGAGTTTGACCCCAATCAATCCGTCATGAAGGCACTATGGGCGCCGTGTTTTCTTGATTCAAGTCCACCTCCCGTTTAAATATTATTTTAGTAGCGTTGAAGATTAATAAAGCCAGGATTATTTATCAAATTATAGTCGCGGGTTATGTTCTTTATAGGATAGTATTTAAAGGATATTATTCAGATGAAATTACTTATACTATTTATAGGTTAGAATTCAGGGGATCGTATTAATATTAATGTATTTAAAGGATAGTATTTATTGGATCGTATTTAAAGGATAGTATTTAGAGGATTGTATTTACAGGATAGTATTTAGAGGATAGTCTTTATAGGATAGTATTTACAGGATAGTATTTATAGGATATTTATATATAGTATTTATAGGAAAAGCTGATCTGGCAAACGGTTTTTGTCAAAACTCTAAATATGGACAAGGGGCTGGTAAGGTGAAAATGTAGGGTAGAATGTATTTTTTATGTGAACTCTTTAAAGAATAAACATTATCCGGATACAACCACCGTTATCATATAAGAATATATACAAAAAGTAGGTCAAAGTCAGTACATATAATAATTAACTTAGAAGAAGCCTATTCACTCTTGCCTTGAAGACAAAATCTGTACCTGATAGCTGTCTGTCTATACATGGAAGGTATTTGGAAGAAACTTTTACTGGGGTTCGTAGTAAGCGATAGAAGCCAGACCAGTTCATAACTTTCACTGGGTGTACCGATTTTCGTGCTTTCTTTATAATTCAAAGGCATTACTTGTCTTGTAGTTTCACTTTTAGCGACATCTGGGTGAGTGGTTTTTGTGTTATTAGCTTTTTTCTGGTTTCCTTAATGTTCGTTTTATTGGCTTTAACGATTTTGATGATTCTTTTTCAATCAAAAGCTATTACTTGTCGCATAATTGCATGTAAGTAATTGAGTTCTCCGTGATAACGCGTGTTTAATTGGATGCGACTACGTTGAAAAATATGTTTTCATTGTGATACTTCTCGGAGACATTTGAAGTCGGTGTTTTTAATTATTTATGTGTTTCGTTACAGACATGGGTTAATTTTCCTGAGCAAACAGATTGCAAGGAATATAACATATGTTTATATATTTTATCACTGATATATTGAGCTACGCTTGCGTTGAAACTTAGGGTATTTCTTAAATCATGATATAATTTTATTGTTATTAAAACAATTTTGTATCCATTGCCGAGGAATGGCTCGGGTGCAGGCACAGATGCTACCGACTCTATGCTACCGAAAAACTATGTACCTAAG
Source organism: Asbolis capucinus (assembly GCA_018249125.1). Taxonomy (NCBI): domain Eukaryota; kingdom Metazoa; phylum Arthropoda; class Insecta; order Lepidoptera; family Hesperiidae; genus Asbolis; species Asbolis capucinus. The sequence goes on from DWJZ01003302.1 coordinate 5,053, forward strand.
TTGTGACGATGAAGGTGAGAGGAAATTTAGATTTTCAAATGAATTTTATTGTTCATGTAATAACTTTCAAAAAATGCTTTGCAGCGTTTATGACCCCGGTTTCATGCGAGCGCATAAAATAATGTAGCTACGAAATTTTGGTATACTGAAAATCTTACTAAATTGATTTTCACGGCGAAATAACGATGCGAAGGTGAAATTAGAACCAGCAATTAGGAACGATGCAACGAAACCAAATATAGATTGTACTAGTTTCCACACGCGGTTTAGAAAGCATGGTAGTTGACTTGATAAAAGGTAGCCTGTGTGTTATTTTAGACTATAATATATCTCTGTGCCAAATTTCATTTAGATTAATTCAGTAGTTTTTGCGTGAAAGTGTAACAGACATCCATTCATCTTCACCAACTTTCGCATTTATAATATTAGTGGGAATACACGTGTTGTGTTTGAATGCTGGCCAGATTGCACCATCGTTAGTGTACCATTATTAAAATGGAAATATCATCAGAAGCAGTTTTTAACTGGCTTAACAGATTCAAGAGGCTTAGAATTAAGAGAGTATGTTACCAGGGGGATTCAATGAGCCTTAGGTCAGCCTTCAAAAAATGAAGGCCTAGGTTTGAAGTGGGGTCTTTCTAAGGTTCAAACCTTGGGCGTAACTCGTTTTAAAAAAATATGGGCGTATATTAATTATCACTAGCTTTGGTGAAGGGTACTTCGAACAACCTGCATACCTGACAGTTCCCTGTAAGGTTTTAGAAGGAGTGTGACGTCATCGTGAACAACCTGCATTGCGTAAGTTCTAGGAGTGTGAAGTCATTGATAGATAGATACGATACAGAGTAATATACTGCACTATTAATAATATGTTGGATGTAATGAGCATTCTTCAAGGTTAAACTACGCCCTTTCGGTCTTAGACCTTCTCTTAATTGCTTTGTAGTTTTTGAAGACGATGAAAGTGTGAGAGTTTTATCTAACTTTATTTTTTATATGTATATTTAGTTGTATTTCGAGCTCGTTTCGACGCTAAGAATATTTGAAACATGCCAATCATCCATTATAATATGACTGTAAATGGTGTTATCTTTTTTCTTACGTCGTAGTGTTGTCTGTAATAACTATTTAATCTTGACTTAAATAAAATAAATTAACATAAATGGTTGTAATTGCTTCGAAGTAATGAGAATAGGACTTAGTGCATAATTCATATTTTTTTAATCCCAAGCCTATGTATACAAGCAAAAATCTGATTTCCAGAAGTCATTTTTAGTTTCCGAAAAAGTACAACTTGTTAGGCATCCTGTGGTTTCTGTATTTTCCCCAAAATCAAAGATTTGATGAGATGTTTCACTTTTACCAAGTCCGAAGAGGCAGTGATAGCGTTCAATCAGTACGTAGATAACATGCCTTCAGATCTGTGGCCCTCCTGTTTTAAAATATGGTTCGATCGCATGAAAAAATGTTTAAAATGCAAAGGAGAGTATTTTGAAAAGCAATAAACATAATATTTAGGTTATAACATATTGTTTTTTTAAGTTACGCAAAATTTTTAGTGTGACCTACGTATAATAAACATTATTTTATATTATTCTTTAAATAATGCTGTACATAAACAAAAAGAGGAAAGAAAAAAAGATTTATATATAGGTACAGGTTGTTGAATCATGTTTGTTATGATTGGAAAATAGACACAGACTTCAATACGAGATGGTTAGAGTCACAGAAAACCCATTCATCTTTCTCAAGTTGATTTTGATTGACATTTTGGAAGACAACGCGATTTAGGAATGATACGTTTCATTTGAATTAAGATATATTATCTTAGTAACTTGTTGTCAAGTTATATATTATACATATATTTTTTATATTCTATATATTTTTGAATACGTACATATTCTTTAAAACATACTTATATAGATATTTATACAGACTTAAGAACAAACATTCCTACTCATCACAGAAATGGTTAACCTGGGCGGTATTCGAACCTACGTCCTTTGATGTAGCAGTTAGGTTCACTAACCACTAGACCAACCGGCATGCCATAAATGTTTCATTTGAATGAAGATATATTATCTTAGTAACTTGTTGTCAAGTTATATATTATACATATATTTTTTTATATTCTATATATTCTTGAATACGTACATATTCTTTAAAACATACTTATATAGGTATTTATACAGACTTAAGAACAAACATTCCTGCTCATCTCAGAAAGGGTTAACCTGGGCGGGATTCGAACCCACGTCCTTCGATGTAGCAGTTAGGTTCACTAACCACTAGACCAACCGGCATGCCATAAATGAATAACAGAAATAAGAGAAAGACAGGAAATGGACCTTTCATACCGTAATGCGTTATTTTCGCAGTTCAGAATGATACACTAATTTTTGTATGGTGTTTCCATTAATGGCAAGCCGTGATTTCTGTATAGTAAAAATAAACCTTATAAGTCCCTGGATTGGAGGAAACCTGTTAAAAAGTTTTATTTCTGATAGAACCTATCTGTGTTCGTAACATTTCCTAATGTATTTGTCATTATTGTAGCTGTATAATATGCATTTTTTAAATGATAAAGAGGCGAGCACACAGATTGCACCTGATGGTAAATGAGCACCGTTGCCCATGGATATTACGAACAGACTGGGGCGTTATTAACGCGTTGCCTGCCTGGGTGGTAGTATTTGACCCGCAAATGCGGATGAGAAACAAACACTGCCAAAATACTGGGATCAATAACGACAGCAACTGACCTCAGATACACCAACAATATACCAGTTCAGGACGGGAGGCAAAAGGAGAGGGAGGAGGATGTCTGAAGGACGGAGGGAATAAGAGGAGAAATGTTAACATATGATGAAATTTTTTTCGTTAAATCACATAATAAAGAGGGTCAACCCTCAGCTTCGCTAACATGGTATAATGATAAAAAGTGGCCTGTGTGATATTCCTGATGGCAATGTATCCTTATGCCAAATTTCATTGAAATCCGTTCAGTAGTTTTTGCACAAAGGAGTAACAAACATCCATCCATTCCTGTATCATGTGTAGAATTAGGGAGTCTTTTAATTTTTTTTCTTTCATTACAATAATACATTTGTTCGTATCCTTTTAAACTATATCAATTAGGTATATATATACATATGTATGTTTATGTCTAAGACCAGATCAAACGGTTCCTACTCCACAATAAAAGAAAGCAAGTCCGACCCAAATAACAAAGCTTCATATGGCATTGAAACTTAGCGAGCGAAATACGTTTCATTATCGAAAAGCCGAATATCCAATGACCTTTTCCCGTTCAAAACTGCGTGCGCACGCGCATCCAAAAATAATTCCCACCGCGCCAGTATCGAGTTCCCTTCAGTATACCACAAACCAGTGGATAGAACGCCTGTGATACATCTAGTCAGTGACCCACACCCAAAATGACAAGTAAATAGTTGTGGAATTGCCCTTCCTGCTTGTGTGTTGGATTTTGAGTGTATTTTGTTTTTTAATGGCAATTTATCGCTGTGAGTACCCAGCTTTACAATTTCAATTATTATTCATAATTTTTTTTTTTAATTATTATACTGTTAATTTGAGAAAACCTTGCATGTTTTAAATTGTTATAATTTATTTAAGAATCCTTGCTCTAATTTTTGACGTATGTCTAATACATCTATGTATAATTTATACTAAGTCAAGTGTCCTATTGTCCTGTGTTATGTCCTATACAAAGGCTGTAAGCGAAAGCTTAAAGTAATACTAAGCTAACCTCAAAGTGTAAACATAATTTAAGTTCTTGAATATTCAGCTGATATTAAAGCTTTAAAGATACTTAAAAGCGGTGAAACACAGTATGAAAAGTAGTTTCATTATTCGTTAAAGAAAATTATATGTAGGTCCTAGGAAAATAGAAAATCATATGGATTGAAATTTTTATTGTCATAGAAAGACTACTAAATGCGTAATAGGAAGAATTTTTTTTATTTTTTTATTAATAAAGTTTTGGTAAAATACAAAAATTAGTATTGAACTTAAAAAAAATCTTTTTTAAATATGATTTGATATTCTCCCATTTAATGATTATAAAAATAGCTTTCATATTTTTCTTCGTTCCAGGACTTTCTGGAAAGTTTCATTACGCAGAATGACATTTTAAAATTTAAGTGGCGGCCAGTAATAAAGAAAACTCTCCTTCGTATTTCACTTCAGAACGTTTGACTCATCATGACGCTCTAAATATATTGTCTCACTTTCTCCCGTGGATAAGAAAGAGATGCACAGCTGATGACGAATGAGCAAACGTGGCTAAGCGCGTTAGCTCGTTGAGTGTGCTTTCAAATGCCACTCTATTTTTGTAGGCTACTTTTTTGAATATCGAATATGCATTTCTATTTCCAGCGATTGTGAATGATCGTGACGTGTAAAAAAAATTTAACGTGGAATAGCTAATAGTAAGAATCCAAGGTCGTTGTAAAATGTATGACATGTATGAATTGTAAAACATCATCCACATGTATGAATGACGTTATCAAAGCTTTTCAAAAACACGTTGTTGAACCGAGACGGTGTATTTATCAATTGTACGATATTTACGATGTTCGATGGAAGTACATACATACATTGTTCAGTTTTGTCTTTCATTTCAAACGAAACAAGTGGAGAAGCAAACATGAGGGTGTATCAAACAGATTCTTGAAACTCAATATACATATAATTTTACTTATTAAAATGAATTTTAATTAAATTAACTTTCTTACATTGTGTTTTAAGTTGATTAAATAAATGTTGTAATCATATTTATTAAAACGCGAAATTAAAAATAATCAATTAATGATTGGAAATAATAAATAATTAATTGATGATAAGAAATTGTAAATAATGAAATGTAAAAAATTAATTAAGTAAGTGTATATTGTTATGTTAAACTTGATTTGCGGTTTGCAAATAACAATCTTAAAAATACAAAATCAGTTCTTGTATTGATTTATTGTGTATCAGTCAATACTTTTTATAAATGGAAAGGAGAAAATGAATATTTTGCTGTTAACAAGTAAACGTTTTAAAACAGATTGTAACAATATATCTGAAGATCATATGAGCAGTAAACGGGAAATTGTATTCATACAATTTTTTATAATACGTATAAAATTGTATGAATTGTATGAATTCTTTGTTTTTCACTCCAGCGCTATACTACGAAACCATCTGTTAGTTCCGATATAGTCTTTGACGCTAAAGCGCACTAACTTAATAAAAGCCTATTCTCTCTTGACTTGAAGACATTTACGTTATAATCAAATGGGATGCCGACGCGGCAACTTATTCCACTCCTTCGCGGTACGAATGATAAAGGACGAAGCGAAACTGTGTATGTGTTTTACACACAAAACTCTCTCACACAAACATAATATATATAGAACATGTTTTTCATTACACGAAGTGAAAACGTACAATAAGTGAGTATATTTTTAAACGGTTTATATGGAAGAATCCCAATTTATCAATGAGCTCGACTTCTGGGCACCGTTTTACAAATTCGAGAAAATACCTTTTAGTGAAATTTATGGTGTATTCAATTAAAATAACGAACATCTTAATTATAAAAATAAATCTGAAGTTATTTCAAATAATTATCGTCATTCTAGTTTGATTTGTTTAGAATATTTTATGAAATTCGAGTGATTTTTAAAATTATTATTCATTCCAATTAAGAATATTCCTGTTTGAAGTTGTTTAATGGCAGAATATATTTGCTGAATTATTTCATAATCTTACCTCAGAAACTAAGTCGAACTGACTAGTGACGTCTACGAGAATTACTAGTGAACCTGACTGCTAGGCTCGTGGATTGGATTCTCATCTAGGACAATTTTTACTGTTATAAACAGGAATGTTTGATCAGTGAGTCGAGTTAGTGAGCCCTAATCCTACGATGTAAGAAATATCTATATAAATATGTATTTAAAAATATATATGTATGTTTATCAGTAATCTAACCACCATAATACAAGGTAACGCTTAGTTTGGGATTAGATGGCCGAGTGTGAGTTGTCCGAAGATAATATCTTTTTTTAAAACTAACTAAACCTATTTGTTACAGTTGTTAAAGTTACATGGTAACGAGTTTTAATTAAATTCAATCCATTGATGGCCAATTAGTGAACATGGCTTTCGTCATAGTAAAGAGGCGTAGCGCATACTCAATTTGGATTGATGGAGGAGTTAGGTAGCAACCCAAGCGTCGGAATTTTTAAGCCGTGGCCTCCATCATGGCTTAACGATTGCTATCTAACGATAACAATAACGCATGACAGCGCTGATACATTTTTTGCCACTATCGATCACCTACCGACCGCGCCTGCTGTTAGTTAACTTTTTCGACCGCTTACTACGAAAGCGTAAATTCGTAATTTCCCGTAAAGTTCTCGAAGGTGCGTGTAGTGTACCAATTCGCACTTGTGCAGTGTGATAAACTATGGCCTGCATCCCTCACATTGTGAGAAGATACCCAAACCCAGTAGTGGGACAGTTGAGGTCAGAATATTCTATAAAACCTTATAAAAATCTAAAAACGTAAAATTTATAGCTAAACGATTTATACACTTGTAAAAAAATAACTAATTCGTGAACAAAATTGTGGGTAGAAGACATTTAAATATAACTCTTAATGACAGGTACACGTTTCATGGCACATTATGCTACGTTACGGGTACTCACGATATGTTTTTCGCTACGATGTTTTTACTCAGTTGCATGGATCAGCCCGCAGTTATAGGCCGAAATATAGGCGCGTATATATAGGAGTGAATATTGTGATTACTCGCAATGCATAGTCTACGATGACTCGACTTTAAAATCATATACGTGTCATGGTGTTTCGTATGAAGTGCGTAATTAAAAAGAGTGAGAAGTAGCCAAATACGAAGAAACTATGTAAAAACGGCAACCTTGTCCGAAATAACTGTGACGGGTAGTCGCAGAAAACGGGAGTAGAGAAGATTTCTTTATTACCTATGACTCACCTTCCATCAGAATTTTTATGTCCACTGCTGGACATAGGTCTGATTCGCACACTGACCGGTCCTGAGCTTTTTAAATTCACCACATACCCACTGCCTTCTTCAGGTCGTCAGTGCACCTTGTTGGGAAGCGCCCAATGCTCCTTTTTGGGGGTCACCAAATAATTTACCTATTGAGTTTTTATTCAGAATATTATTTTAAACCATTTTTGTTATAAGATAATAACATGGCATCCAATAATGGCCCAGTACTGGACACGGGTCTCCTCATGACTGAGAAAGTCTATGACTGCAAAATGTATAGTTGGAGGGTTAACACAAGTATCACACGTTTTTGCGCCATTCGAAGGCCTCTGACAAGTTATTATTATTGGCTAGCCTATTGGCCTCCTTATTGGCCTGTTGGTCCTGTCTAGGTGTAGTACAAAAATATCTTTAAAAGTATATATTTCAAAATATGTATGTATGTTTATCAGTTTGATCACAAAACGAATGCTTAGTTTGGGATCAGATGACCGTGTGTGAGTTGTCCTGAGATATTTATTTATCTAATATTTGAATCCGACAGCTTTGTCTGCCCTCCGAAGCACGGACGCACATATAAAACTTTTGCCACCGACCGCGCCTGCTGTTGCTTAACTTGGTTGATCATTAAAGATCAATCACACGCAGTACTATAAGTGATTCAAAAAAAAAATTTAGTCAGTAATTTAAAATCTACTTAATTTAATAAAATACCTACTCATTATTAGGGTTAAACTACACGTCTTACCTTGCACCCAGTATAAATGCATGAATCAATACTCTTAAAAAATACAAATAAAGTCTTTTATAAAATAAAATAATTTAATAACTCCTTAATAAAGTTGTGAAATAATTAAAAAACAGAAAAATATTAAACTAACAAGAATCCACTTCGAAAAAATTCGCAATATTTTAATATTCCATAATTCAATCGTTTCGAAGATCATTAAAGGGATAACCGATATCAAACACTGTTTGTTTCTTCGTAACGACGAAAATAAGATTGAACAAATTCAATTTGTCTATAAAATTTTCAGTGAAACTCATAATACTATTAATAAAAGTACCGAAACTTTTAAGATGGATCGCTCGCAGGCTCGGCTTAATTCAATCCTATTTCTGTGGATTATATTCCTTCGCCTAGAAAAGGCTTGTTTACTTATTGTTAAAAGTATTTCGAAATACGAAAATGTTCTACTGTTCACGAATAACGATTTGTTTAGAATTCTGGTTTGGGTTACTGCAAATAAAAACCTATTTTTATAAATATTTGTATAGGTTGTTAAAAATGAATTATTAAATATTTTTTTAACTTGCTTAAGAATATAAATAATTTAATTGTTGATTTCATTTTAATTTATTCATTCATTTTAATTTAACCATTTAATATAAAAATTAATTAATTACACTTTTAAATGGTGGAAAACTGAAATCATTTAATAACCGATAATATAATAATTAATATTTTTTTGAATTGATAAAAATACTGATATCAATGTATCATGTAATGTACTTTTTTGAATTTATTAAGTATTAAAATCATTAATTTGTTGTTAATATGATATTTTTTCGAGTTAAATTAAAAACTAAAATCATTTATTTCTTGAGTCAAGTGAAATATTATTTAAGTCAATAATTATTATGACAAAAGAGGGAAATAAGTATTAGAAAGACTTTAGATCAACGAGTATATGTATAAATATAGTACATACATACATATAAATATACATACATACATATAAATATAGTACTTTATCAAGCATTAACTAAGAAAAAAACAATGCGACTTGATATTATCCGGTAGATTTAAAAAAAAATTTACGTTCATAGGTGTATTACTAGGCCAATTAACTAATTATACTTTATCCCTGATGAACATAGGTTATAAGATATTTTTAAAAACGTTAGAAATCCGTATAAAATCTTCGATAATGTAACCTAAGATGTAACAAGACATCCTTATATCGCGTATGCTGCGGAAATATTGATAAAAAAGCATAGTGATGTACTACAGAGAACGTCAATATCAACAAATAAGTCCACGACACCATATGTCCAACTATGACAGTTAGGTCACAATGACTACTTTTTTCGGGTAACCGATTCTTCCGAAATGAAGCGAGCGCAGTTTCTAACGAACAAATAATATACTGCCCATTTTATTTCATCTAAATGCAATACAGATATTGTAAATTGTGAGCTATCGTAACGCGTATCTGTACATACTGTGACAAGAGAGTAAGTTTTATTAAATGATGCGTATCCGATTTGGGAGAATGTGAAATTCACTGAATTTGTATTTTCGACAAAAGGATTACTGTACGGGGAAAGGTATTTTCTAAAAGCCTAGAAACCAAAAATTATTATAAAAATGGTTTACAATCATGTATAATGTATACCGGAAAATTTCAGAGGAGTTTTAAATAATTGTAACTCTATAAGATCTTTGTAAAGTATATCTGATTGATATTAATATTATGTTTATAATTTATATACACATAGTCAAACAAGTACAAAGTAGGAACGCATCAGTGAGAACAAAACATATTTAAAATTAGCTGTGTTATGTTATACTAAATAGCTTAGTGGTTTCAAAGTTGCTCTCTCGAGGTCGGTCCTAGGTTAAAATTCTACCGCGAGCACCTCGAATTTACAAAGTAATGTGCGTATCAGAAGTTCATTATCACTTGGTACGGTGAAAGAAACATCATTAGGAAACCTGCACTCATCAGAGTTTTCCATAAAGTTCTTAAATGTGTCCACCAATCCGCACTCAGCGTGGTGGTCAGCGTTTGGCCTATACCCCTCACATTGTGAGTGGAGACTCGAGCCAGTGGGATATGAGTTGCCATGATGTTGTGCTATAACAAATATTGATAAATATCACTAACATTTTCGAGTAAGTGTAAACATACGAACATTGTCGCTCCGAGTTAGTAATTACTGAAAATAAATATTTGTAACAAATATATTCGTGACTATTACTCAGAGTGACAAAATGACATAAGAAAAACTGTGATCATTAGCAAGCAGTAATGACTCGGTATATACTCATTTCCTTGTTTCTAGCCAATTAGCAAACAAAAAAGACATACAATGACGTATGCGTTTCGAAATTTAATTCTGACTAGTAATAGATAGAAAAAATAAACTCGATTTTTTACTCGACTTGGCGGTGCTGCCGTGCCCCAGATAAGAAAAAATTTAATTTATGTATAAACATAAAAAATTAAAAAGTCTAAGCGGCACAAAAATATCAATTAATATTATTATCAAAACGGGTAAAAAATCTCGGAATGATTATCATAACTTAATTATCGTTACAAAATATAATTTAAAATTACAGAACAGATTATTAAGAAATCATTAAGATAATAGTTAATGAAAGATGATAAAATAATGTACAGTGATTAACGGATTTGTAGCCAACAAAAAGTGTAAGAAGTTCAAGGATACATTGAATAATGTTTAAGAATATTAATATATTATTTATTAAAAAAATATTAGTGCTTACAAACACGGTAGGGTGAAAAAAACGCAGGTTAGATAGCACTGCACTAAGTACAGGTTCTCTTCTCATACTGAGGAGGCCTAGATACTCCACCACGCTGCTCCAATTCGGTTTGGTGAAGGGGTTAGTGGCCAACCCGAGTGTCGCAAGTTTTTGAACCGTCCGAAGGCCTCCGACATATCTTAACGATTGGTGCCTAACGACAACAACCGGGACGTTAGCTTTACGTGTTCGGAAAGCGAAAACGTTCATGAAATTTTTTGGCACTAGCAGCTACAAAGCCTAGCGATATGTAATTACGAAATAAGTAAATAATAAATTTTACCAACATTCATCTATGTTTAACCATTACTGACGATGTTATTGAAAATTTTAACGACTCTTAGCACTGATTGACTTTAAATCCAAACATTCGCAGATAGTGTTTCTTGTAACATTTTCGTTGCTTTTCTATTGTTAGTAAGTAATAAGTTTGTATTATTTATAAAGCCGATGACAGATAGGTATTGTTTATCGACACTTTAGGCTTCATCTAAGAATTCATTTAAATATATATATTTTTTATATATTGTTAGTAAATTTATAACTCAAGTAGGGACTTTGTATTGTAAAATTTTGACTTTCGTTATGTGAGCTTTTGGTTTCATTTGATTACAATACGAAGAAATATACGCCTATAAAATAAGAAGTTTAATTTACTTTAGAAAGAAATTCAATTTAGTATGACACGATATCTGGCCAACTCACGCGGACCGTACTCCTATCTGATCTCGAGACGGTGCAGGACTTTATTTAGTTTGGGTCCGTGATAAGAGACCAGGGTGGATGCGACAAGGAGATTCGCTGCCGAACACAAATGGCCAAAGGTGCAATGAGCAACCTCACAAGAATCTGATAAAATAGAAACGTCTCTAACTCTACCAAAATGAGACTAGTACGAACTCTGGTGTTCTCTATTTTTATGTACGCATCCGAATCGTGGATAATCCGCGCTGCAGACAGAAAGAAAATCGAAGCCTTTGAAATGTGGTGCTGGAGGAAAATGTTGCGCATACTTTGGACTGCAAAAAGAACCAACAGATCAATTTTCAGCCAGCTTAAGATCAAAACAAGACTCTTCACAATCTGCTACCAAAGGATACTCTCCTACTTTAGCCAAATAGCGCGGAGACACCCAGATAACCTGAAGAAACTGGTTGTGATGGGCAAAGTAGACGGCAGATGACCTAGAGGTCAATCACCTACCCAATGGTCTCACACCGTAAAAGAGATTCTTAGGATCCCGGTCAACGAGGTTCTAAAAAAGGCAGAAAACCGGGTGGCTTGGAAGCACCTCGTCAGCTCCACCACCAAGGCTTTTCAGAACGAGCACGACCTTCAGCAATGAAGAAAACGACATAGAAGAAAATCATTTTTTATAAATGTTAACTATGGCAACTGAACAAAGATTCATCTGTCACAAATGTTTGTTCTGGCTAGGAATCGAATCGAATACCCCTTGATTCGCAGGCAGTGTTACTACTCGTAGCAACTTCTTCATTGAATGTGTAGAATTCAAGTCTTAAATAAACCAATTCGTGAAAAAAGTCTTCATGAAGTACTGCTAACTGAAATCGCTTTGCGCCGGAAGAAAAAATTCCATCTAGTTTTTTGCGGTTACCAGGAAAATCCTTTTTTATTTTCCGGGATGACATATCACCTATGTCGAAAGAATTTTCGGAATTTTTCCCGTATTTTTTGAGTTTG
>DWJZ01003303.1:0-17347 GCA_018249125.1 Asbolis capucinus
CGCTACGACCCCGTAGCTTTAGAATATATATAGCTGCATTACTTCCAACAGGGTGCGAACCTCCCCTTGAGCTAATACAAACGGTAATTGCCATAAATTAATCCAATGTACCATCTTGTTAAGAGACAGATTCAAAATTCCACAGACTTTCAAACAAATAATTCAATCTTAAAAGAATTTCATATATAGTACAAGCTTCATATTTATTGAATCCTCAAGTTTTTTGTGTTTAATGAGCTCCATTGAAAAGTAAGTGGAGTCAGATGGAAGAAAGCGGAAGCGTTAACACAGCAAAAATATTTCAGATTGTATCGCACTTAAGGCCTTCAAAATAGGACAGCCACGGGTGTACCGTATATTCCTACTATTGTAAAAAAAGTACATATTTTAATGTATAATCCATATTAATATTACAAACGTGAAAGAATGTGCATTTGTCCGTCTTTCACGAATCCTTTCAGCGAAGGATTGACGCGTTGTCCACACAATTATCTCCACAGATAGTTGATGGTATGGAGAGAGAGACAGACTTTTTTTTATCAATATTGGTACCACCAATTTTTTTATCAATATTGGACCCCATAATCTCAGATACATATAGCTTGCCCCTCACCCCCACGAATTGCCTGCATCAGGAGCTGGATACGCCCATGATTACAAAGTCATCATCACAAACACAACCGCAACTCCTTTGTCAAGGATGCACGACCACACCGTCTGTGGTAGCGCAGACACGTCCGTGGCAGTCCGCAGGGAAAAACTACAAATTATATTACAGTTTAATCACATTGTAACTAAAGTTAATTATTTCCTAGAATCTCAACATACTTACAGACGTTATTATCAATAATTAACTTTAATTGAATACCAAATTCTGTTGTAAATAATACGTAGATTGGAGTAAACTGTGGGAACAGTCTACGAAATTGAATGTCCTTCCGTTAAGTCAGAGTAATAGTAGAATGATATCAATGTAGGTTAGATTTTACATCGAACCCAGTTAGTTGAGGCCACAGGGGATGTCAGTTGTTCGAGAAAACAAGTTCGGGGGCTGGAGCAAACGATTTTCAAGACGACGTAAGTTCCGAAACGAGCGGTTTACGATAGAAATAAAACTTTTGGTTCCTCATATCATTACAGAAATTCTGTTACTGTTACTGGCAGCTTAGTGAAGAATATAATCTTTATGTCGATTTATCACTTTGTCAGTGTATCTGTTTATAATTTTTTTTTATCTTAATGCGCGTTAATCTCAGAAACGGCTAAAACAAACTGGATGAAATTCGATGACACATTTGCAATATACTTGGCTATGCTTATACTGATTAAATATAGATAAATATAGATATATGTATATATTATTTATATCGGTTCCCTAATAAACAGTATTATTGAGTATGTAATGTTAAATAATTCCGCCCACGGCCCTTAACTATAGGCACAGAAGTATAAAATACGTTAAACTGGTTAATTAAGGAACGCAGCTGAGTGTAAAATTGTGAACAAACGAGTATGTGAACGTGCGACGGTAACCGGAGCCGTGCCGGAGCCGGAGCCGGAGTCCGATACCGTTTGTGCCGGATGCTTTAATAATAAATAACGTTAATTACCCTCTCTCTTTCTTACGTTATAAATTATAATTTCAGTTAAGTATTTGGCCAGCGTGATTACATTAGAGGGATGTCAGTACCGTCGCGCTGCGGGACCCTCCTCTAGGTTTTCAGTGATTTGTAATCCGTCCATATCTGTGCAATCCTTGGTTATTTTGATAAAGTGTTTCGTACACGAATAACCAAAAGGCTTAGCTAAACCACAATGGTATTATTTTGGTCCCTAAGTTACAAAAAATTCAATCATCATCATCAGCATCTAAACCCATCATGGCCCCCTATTGAGCACGGGTCTCTTCTCTGAATGAGATGGTTAAAGCCATGGTCCACCACCCTGGCCTAGTGCGTATTGACAGACTTCACACACCTTTGAGTTTTTGCAAACTCGCCGGCATGCAGGTCACGATGTTTTCCTTCACCGTTATAGCGAGTGACATTTAAATGCTTAACACGCGCATTACACCGAAAAGTCAGAAGTGCTCACCCTGCGAATAGAACCCGGGCCTCAAGTAGGAATTCTTAACCACTAAGCTATCACCGCGTTCGATAGCTGCAGCCTATCAGACCTCGTCGCATACATGTACAAGAAGGCCCAAGAAACGTGTACCTCATTTTTTAATAAGAAACCATATTTTTTAAAGTAAATATAGAATCAGAATTCTCTCAAACTTTTTAACCAATTTTGTTCACTGACTACTGGTTACTCTGTACATACACCATGTACGTACACCATTATTATGAAAAAACAACATCCATCAAAAACGACAGTAGCGCTATTTAAAGTTTAGATATCTGCGGTACTTTTGTATAAACTAAGATTGAACACCTTTAAGTGTCGAGAAAACATTATATAAACTATAGTTCACATTCGAACTTGCTCAAACAACTAAGTTTACTGTAGAATTCACAGATTACTTTGTAATATTCACGTTTTACACACCATGTAGGCATTCCGCGGCCGACTGGCTGTTTTGATCTGTCAGTTTATTTTAATAGCCATTCTTGATACTGGGTTAGACATTTTAAAATCAAAGTCAAATCATTTATTTCATGTAGTTATTTTCAATACACTTATAAACGCATTTTTTTGGAATCTACACGTTTTTTGAATCTCACCGTTTCGAAAACATGCCATAGTAAAGAGGAAACAAAACGGTGAAAGAAACGCCATTTCACTAAATAATACCCATAAAACTTAATAAAATTGCATAATATTAAGAAAAATAAAATATAATACTGAAATTCAAAAGATGTTTTCCATCTTAGAACCAATAGCTCGCTTAACGCCTATAGGTACACTTTTTAAAAGGTTGCAGACTTAAGCCTTGGAGACTTTCGTGCTTAAAAACTTCTGAGACCTATGCTGGCCTGTAACTATTCCACCATTGCTGGCAGCCAGCGTGCTGAAGTCTTATGCCTCCTCAGTTAAAAGAAAAAAGTCTTCTTTAGTAAATCATTAATGACTTAAGACGGAGCAAGCACAAGGTTTTAAACCGCAAGAAACCATAGCCAAACTTGTTCTACAATAAAATTGTATTAAAATTAAATCGTATTTTACGTTCCTAACGTAATTTTCATTACACTGACTTGTGGAAGAAAATAAAACACAGTTAATCCATTAGCGAATGAGCTAAAAACTACTCGCGAAAATTCAGTTTTCTTACACGAAATGTAATAATAAATACCCTACGATATTACTATCATAATTCTAATTAATATACCAAGGTATTTTTATGAACAGTTTATTAGGGACTATAGAGGAAAAACCCAAAAGAATACAGTCATGTAAAGAAAACAGAACAAAAGGCGGCCATATCGCTTTCAAGCTTTTTGTTACAAGAAACTCACGCACGCACAAGTACTCCCAATTGATATTGATCAAAGCATACCATATCAGTATATTTAAGTAATACTTAACAGTTATTGTACACACCTGTACAGTACAACAAGCGTTCATAACCGCGGCTAGTTCCGATCGTAAGCGCGGTCGGTAGGACGAATTATCGCTAGTAGCAACATTTCTTGAGTGCTCCTGTCTTTTGGAGGGGACCTAAAATCATAAGGTTGTGATTATTAGATAGATTGGAGCAGCATGACGTGCTCTAGGCCTCCTCAATATGAGGAGAAACCTCTGGAGATTATTAATTGATTGACGTCAACAGCATAAACATTGACATAAACCAAACCTTACCAGCATGCCAATAGGTTCGGCCAATTCCATAAAACAAAAATGAATTTAAGTAATTGAAAGTACATAATTAAGTTTTCCGCGACAGTATGTTGAAAAACGTTGTTATGTTACGCATGCATAGTTACTTAGGTTCTCGACTTTCCTATCGCGCTCTTTCGGCTTGCGCTGATAGTTCCACCGGTTCTGTAAGCACGAACTCTTTTTTTTACTTTAAGCTAGCGCTTGACTACGATCCCACCTGATGGTAAGTAGCGATGAAGTCCTCGGTGGTAAAACGCACTAACTTGTAACCATAACTTAATATAATATATGAAGTACCTCCCTAATAATAGACACATAGTTGGATCATTACAGAACTTTGAATAAATACAGTGATATAGTATATAAAGGTTATTCAGCAGTGTTGAGGCAGCTGCCAGTTGGAAGATAAAGCGTTCATTGTTTCACTTACAATGAGAGCTCGTGTTATAGAATCGAACGTTCCTCAGCATGTGGAGAACATTCCTCAGATTCACTGTTCGATTGTACTCGATTGTTGAATCGAATTTGTACCGCTTATATGCTTTCTGCTGTACCTACATATACTAATATTATAAAGGGAAAGGATTTATATTTTTGTATATGTATTATGAATAAACTCTAAAACTAGTGAACTGGAATTTAAAATTCTTTCACCATTGGAATATCTACGGATCCTTGAGTGACATATACTATATTCACGGCGGAGGAGAAATAACCGAAGTGTGCGAAAGGGGCATGCACGTCTATGAAATAAGTAGCTACGCGGTCGGTTCCCTTCGCAGTTAATACTGCCCATCTCCGCGAAACCGATACCAGACACTAGTGAGGTATAACTAAATATATTATTAAACGCTTGCAATCTTGTATTCTGCGCTAATATTCCCTGTTTCATAACGTACTCCTACAAATAACACGAAAGACTTAATCCCAAACGCGAGGTGGACTGCACGTACAGTTTCCGAGCCATCTTGCGATATTATAACCTTAATTTTTTTATTTTATGGCAATGCCCATAAAGTCGTTAATGTTTCATTATAATTCTTAATCATTTTGATACATCAACAACAATAATCGATTTTATTTAGATTTTTGAATTATTTTGGGTGTATTATTAAAAAAGCGACAGTATTAAAAATGAAGTTATAACATGTATATTCGTTTGTATTTTAATATGTCAAAAGCAAGGAATAGCAACAGAATAGAGAAAATTAGTTTATTCCATGTCTGTGTTGAAATTAATATTTATTTGCAATCTTTTCAACCAATCTTTTTAACTATTTTTTTACCTGTGTATTGTTGAAGGGGCCGCCATAATTTTGCAACCGATTCCCAGACAAAATGATTGAAAAAGTTTAATCTGCGGGCTGGTTGGTTGGTTAATTTCTAAGAGATAGTTAAATGACAGAGTCTAGTACCTTAATACAGAGTACCAACTTCATCCTTAGAGTACAAAATCATACAGGATGGACGGATAGCGAGGTCCTTGTGAGATTACTAACAACCCTAAAATATATAAAAAGATATTGACGAGCGATGCGTGCACATCACACATGTATGTTATTTCATTTCAGAGTTAGTTTAACACAAGTTAGTTCCAAAAGGTCAGCGGGTACAGGGGGGGCCCTCGTCAGTACTACAGGATGCCACCGGAGTACAGAGAGCCTAGAGGCTGAACAGTACAGAACAGTTGAAGTCTTGAACTCAATGGAATGAGGTGCGCCAACTCCTGGAACACAGGGGAAAGGAAGCCAGCTTATCTGTCTTCTATAAGGTGCATTTTAGAGTGGGCGTAGGAAACGTTCCAATAAATTTTTCATTGTCATTGGTGTCCATCCCGCTCATGTCCAGTCATATCCCGCTAGGTCAAAGAACGCAGTTGCTCGTCGTTCATGACAAATACCGTCAAGTAATGACATTGTCTTCGACGGTGGTGGCATCTATACTCAATTTTTGTAATTTTGACTGCACTGGACAAACACACCAATTACACACAGACACATTACATGTATGTACATATCTTCTCAAGACTATGTATTCCAAACCCTTTAGATATCCTACAAATGACCTATATAAAGAGTCTAAAATTCTCTCGGTCAGAAAACTTTACATTTTAGCTATAACCCTTCATCTACATAAAACCATAAAATATGACCGTACGTTGATGACTCGTGTTAGAAGAAAAGATAAAATAGTAAATCAACCTTTAACTAACACTGCATTTGCAAATAGACAATACTCTGCTCAATCGGCTTATACTTACAATAAAATAAATGAAAAACTTGACATATACAAACTAAATTCTTACGATATTAGAAATAATGTTAACAACTGGCTATTAAACTTATCTTATGACAATGCAGAAGATCTATTTAAGCGTATCAATCTTTAAAATCACAATCAATGACACACACACACGCACGATTGATAGTTTATTCCAGAGGTCGGCAAACCGCGGCCCGCAGTGCGGCTCACACAGATCCTATTTACACGTCGGAACTAGACCAGTCTTGTAATCCTACCGACGACACGATATGTGGCCCGCACAAATTTCCTTATAACGTGTGGCCCTCTTATAAGAAAAGGTTGCCGACCCATGGTTTATTCTAAAAACAAAACATTGAAATCTATGTTTTGTAGGTATTGGTTAATCGTGACTATTTTCCATCGGACTGGATTAACAAATAGGCAATGGAATATCTCATTAATACAGTAGAATATTCATAAATAAAAATAGGTTATGTTTAGTTTAAAAGTTATATAATATATACATATAATATATAATCAATACATACAAAAATATTGTAACTGATCGACGTTTTTACACGGAAAACCTTTTGTATTTCAGCTCGGTAATGTCAGAAAAGGCTGATTAGATTTGAATGAGATTTTCACCTACGTATTATCATAAGTTGAATGGATTTGGATTCGTTGCAGCTCATAACTGCTCCACTACTGGGCTTGGTACACCACTCACAATGTGAGGGGCACAGGCCATAGTCCCCCACTAGCCAAGTGCGGATTGGTAGACTTCACTCATCTACGAGAACTTTATGGCGAACTCTAAGAAGTGCAGGTTTCCACACGTTTTCATTCACCGTAGCAAGTGATAATCAACTTCTGATACGCACTTCAATTTTAAAATTAGAGACGCGTCTGATGCGCTCTTAAATTTTAAAATTAGAGATGCGTCTGATACGCACTTAAATTTTAAAATTAGAGATGCGTCTGATACGCACTTAAATTTTGAAATTAGAGATGCGTCTGACACGCACTTAAATTTTAAAATTAGAGATGCGTCTGATACGCACTTTAATTTTAAAATTAGAGATGCGTCTGATACGCACTTAAATTTTACAATTAGAGATGCGTCTGATACGCACTTAAATTTTAAAATTAGAGATGCGTCTGATACGCACTTTAATTTTGAAATAAGAGATGCGTCTGATACGCACTTAAATTTTAAAATTAGAGATGCGTGCTAGATTTGAACCCAGTCCCTCCCGTTTGAGAGGTCAACGTTCAAACCACTAGGCTATCACTGCTGTTAAGTATAGAAAATATAGGATAGTATAGATAATAGCCTTAACTAATAGATTCCACGTAGAGACTGTACAAACTAGCTAACATACTTTGTTTCTATCTGTAAGCTTTCAGAACTCGTTGATACTAGGGTTGCCAACTTTTTTTTGTTCGAATATAGTGCTTTTTAAAAAAGACCATAAAAAATATAGTTCGTATAAGAAAATATAGTACTTTATGGAAAGAATAAAAAATTGTTACATTTGTAATTCATTTGGTTTTTTTTTATGTTTTGTTTTGTTTTACGCGCACACACATTACGGCAATCGAACGAAACGCGCGGGTTAAAAAATTATTGAATATTTTTTATTACTTTTCGTGTTCGTTAGTGTCAGGCGGTGTCGTAACTATCGGGTCATATGAAAATGCCACGGACCCCGGACTGAGAGGCCCTCGGCTCGAATGGCCCGGCCACAGATGCTGCGTGTCAAGATAACATTTTTTATTTATTTTTAGTAAAAAGATATATTTTTTTAAGTACTTAAAATCAACTAAAGACCATATAAAAGTAATATCTGGTAACATTAAACTACATATTATTAGAAACTGTCCTCGCTTCGCTTCGGAAGAGCCCGTTACCAGAAAAAAGTGCATATTGTGTCGCAGACTTACTTGTAGACATCCTCTCCAAAACTGTAGTCCTCTATAAAACTGTAGTACATAACTTTCCTCTATGTCAATAGTTTCCGATGCGTACGCGATTTTGCCTAATATTCTTTTAACAAGTTTTCAAAGGCATCCTTAGGCAAAGGCATATTTTTTGTAAATATGTTATAGCTTATTTTATGTTCTTTAGGGGTAATGAAAGATAGAATTAATAGGTAAAATATGTTTTCAAATCACCCCAGTAGTTTCGAAGCCTACTCCTCAAACAAACAATATAAACTTTCCCGTTTATAATATTAGTATAGATAAACTGTAAATTTATATTACTTTTGAAAATTAATTAACTATAATATTTAACTAAAATAGGCACAATATTAATGTTAAAACTCGATCTCGATGATTTATTAAAATTAAATTACAATGTGACGATTTTTCTTGTAGCGGCATCTAATGAATTTGCCGAAATTTATTGGACACAAGTATAACGTCGTAGTAACCGAAACAGATCTCCAAATTAATGAATAATTTTCCGAGAGCCATAATAATTTTCAACAATACATGTACATAATGATATTTTAATGTAAAAAACATTTTTGTTTTCAGATTATAGCAACACTTTACTGGAAATATATGGCAACAAAAGTTTTAGATTTATGGGATACAATATTCTTTGTTTTGCGGAAAAAATACAATCAAATGACATTCCTTCACGTTTACCACCACAGTTTTATGGTGGTCATAACATGGTGGTGTTTAAAATACGATCCTTCTGACCACTGGGCGTTCATGGCTTTTATGAACTGCACTATACATTCGATCATGTATAGCTATTATGGTATCGCTGTCTTGGGACCGAAGTATACCAAATATCTTTGGTGGAAGAAGTATTTAACTATGATGCAGTTGGTGAGTATTGTCGAATACCTGGTAGATTGGTTGCTCTAGGCGCCTCAATCACGACACAGGCTCTTCGTGCTCAGTTGTGGGCTATCACTGGGTCGTAGTCCTTGGCTTGGGCAAGTAAAACCTTCATCATCAACCTATTGACGGTCTACTATCCGTACTCCTGGTCTCAGATACTGTGGCCTAGAGCATTCCACCACGTTTCTCCTGTATGGATTCGTTAGTCGCTAGGACAATGTATATTTCCATCGCCGACTTATGACAGCTACTCGTAGAGACGACTGTTTATCATTCTCTGGAAAAATATTTTTGTCCAAAACTTAAGAGAAACTTGTACAGGGCCAACCTTACTACCTTAGGGCATGAAAATTATCGTTCGACGTACCAAATAAACAAAAAGTTATATAGAATTTAGAATTAGAATTTGCAACTCGTGTCTTTCCCACTACTGAACTCGGGTATCCACTCACAATATGATGGTTATTTTTACAATTTTATTTAACTTACAGTGTATGTTTGTATATAAGTATGTTAGTATATTTGTTTGTTTCGGGTCAAATCTTGCACGCTTAATTAGACCCACTTCCTCTTACACTAAGGAACTGCAATTTTGCATAAAGTTTCCATCCTGATGACAATGAATTTTTATGATAAGCATGACCTGATACTACGATCCGGATTGACTCCAGACAAGGGAACTTCTCGGCGGTTAACAATGCACATATGAAATTTGATGTGTATCTTCGTATTAGGACACTATAATTAACGTTTGTTTTTTTTTTAAATAATAAATCTTGTTATTAATTCATTAAAATAATAATATTAATCTGTGATCCAATTACACGGTATTATTCCATTCATTCATTACACGGAGATGGTTCCACGGACAGATCCGGTAGCTGATACACAACATAATGTAGAAGTTTCACTTGATTAATGTCACTTCATGATCCAACACTCAGTACGAAACCTTTTGGGCAAAGCGGTTGGAAGTATGTATATATAACAAACGTAATGTTGCCTGTGGAATTGTTTAAGAAACGTGTAAAATCTCAACGCGTAGGCAAAGAACAAACTTTATCCTTGCTGTAATAAAATTATACAGGGTAGTTTTTAGTTCACAGTGTTCTATGTATGTACATATACAAAAAAGAACCAGTTGTTATACTTTATATACCATTTTACATTATATACCAGTTATATATACCATTGGTCGTATCTGTAAATGGTGGCAGCGGTGGGATACGAAATGCACGCCTTCAATGAAACTGGATAGTATTATAAATAAAATGCGAAAGTAACTCTACCAGTCTGTTTGTTTAGTAATTAAAAATTGATTAGGAATTACTTTATTCATTTGTATAAGTATAATATTAATCTGTGTTATAATTATACGGTCTATGATTCCATTCACTCATTCCGTACGTCTCCAAGGACCGATCCGGTAGCTGATATACGGGATAATGTAGAAGTTTATTTGATTAATGTCACGTCGCGTTCCGACACTCCGAGCGGAACATTTTGGGAATAGCGGTTGGAAATATATATAATAAACGTAATGTTGTCTGTGAAATTATTCAAGGAATGTGTAGGGTCTCAACTTGTAGGTAAAAGATTTTATAATATAACTAGGTCCTTTCCGCGGCTTTGCCTGCGTGGTATGTTATAATAGTCCACGTGGTATCTATCTCTGAGCCAAATTTCATTCAGAACCGTTCAATATTTTTTTCGGGAAGGATTTTTTTTCAAACTACCATGCAACCTCACAAACTTTCGCATTTTAAGTATTAGTAGAACTGAATAGTGATTGACACCATCAGCGTACCGACATTGAGACGGCCACTACCCCCAACTGAAATCCCGTTTATATATCCATATATAAAAAAATGTTTACTTTTTACCTAGTATCACATCACAGCAAACATCTATTTTTTATTTTATTCCTATTCTATCAACTTTTATGGCTCCATACAAACTTTCAACCCGTTTTGAACCACTTGAAATAAAAGGTAGTCTATATATTCATTCTCAAGCTCTTGGGTATCTCCATATAAAATTTCATCCAATTTAGGCGTCAAAAAAGGCACACATTCACAAAGTTAGACGTACAAGAGTTAGATTTAAAGTACATGTTTAAGTTTCTTTCATAATTTAGGTTCCGCAAAATTTAGCACAATTACAGTAGAATAAAAAGTTATCACCCAAATAACTCTCAGACATAGATGCGTAAGAAATTAAACCTAAAACAAAAATATTACAACATCACTTCCAGACACCTCAAGGGCACTAAGCATAAGCAGTAATGAAAGTATTCGGAAGCAAAGTAGAGCAAGAACTAAAAATACATAATGCAGAAGATATGCCTTAAGATAAATGGAACTGAAGTGAAATATGTAGATACTTTGCGTTTGTGATTTTGAGGGATATGTAGCATATAATATATTTTTTTACTAAGTAACTACAGTATGCTGCCACTTATCAACGACTAGTTTTTCCCACGTCCACATGATACAATCCTTCCAATACCTTCCCCCTTTCCCCCCTGTACGACAGGGCAGAATAAATGGGCTTACCGAAAGTGTTGGCTGAAATCCCGGTATGTATAGGTACATACATAGACATAGTCGTCAAAAAACTATACATCATGCACATTATGCATAAATCCTTATCTATCTATGCCATAATCTATGGCTGATATTCCGGAGTCAGAAGCTGGCTACACGTATGGTGGAGTAATGATTAAATTGATTTTGTTTGTTCCAGATTCAGTTCTTCTTAGTGATAGCACATATTGTGGTCCAAACATACAGCTCGGAGTGTCCCATGCACATCGGTTCCTACGTAGTTAGTCTATTTAATTTGGCTCTTTTCATTTGTCTATTTACTGACTTTTATCGTAAGCGATATAAGTGTAAGTCTATAAAGCCAATAGCATTCGCTTGTATGAATCAGTATGTGGATTGAATGTAAAAAATTAAACCGAAAATTCGGTCGAAAAAATCAAGGCCGAAAATTCGGTTTTTATTTCGTTTACGACTGAAACCGAGGCTAGAGCTTCGCTATTGGTTTCAGTTTCGGTTTCAGCCGACACTGAAAGCTAGGCTGAAAGTTCGATTTCGGCAAAATTAAATGTTTCGGTCGAACTCTACTATGAATATAAAAAGAATTATTTAATAAATGATTTGAATACATTCATTTGTTTTTTTTTGTAATAAATAAATTTTGAAGTGCCTACCGGGTATGATTCCTCTAGAAGTTAGGTTTTTATATGACTGATGAATACACATTTATTTATTACAAGTACCTACTATTGTGTTCACAATGAACAGAGAAGGAAAGCTTTCCTTACATCATTCGTAAATTCAAAAGGAGAAAACAAGGCGCGGTGGAGGAAGTCTGGCGAGATTTACGATGACTTGTAACATTGTCCTCACTATTTTATTGTTAGCTTCGTATTAACGATTTGAATTTAATTTATATGTAGGTTTCCATTTTTTTTTGGTGGAAATACAACAAACTCATCCGTTCATCCATTGCGCTTTTATCACCGTTTTATGATAATGTACATAAATATTAACAGACCCCGCCTCTGGGGCGAACTTGCAATACTTGAAACCAGGGGTCGGAAACCACGGTCCACGGACAGCATGCGGCCCATATGCCATTGCGGTGCACAAAAACCATTTAGGTACACGACGTAACTTGGCGTTTTTGTGATCCTCCTTATAATGACCCATGGAATGTGGCACGCACCATAGAACATTAGTGGCCCTCATCAACTGACCTGTCGCTTATAATACCCTAGTCTGCCAGCATGGAATTGGGGTATTCCAAGCCGCCCCAATATGGCATATTTAAATAAATTATAGTAATTAAAATTTTATGCTTCGTTAAAACATAAAAACAGTTTTAGTAAAGCGTAAAATAAAGGACGCTGAAAATTAATTAACTTTCAAAGAGTACTTACTTTACATAAATTAATTTACGCTTTTCATTATATATCTTTGTCTCTAATCCATAATTAATATCCAAATTAATAATGTTAATTTTTCATTAATTCTAGATGTGTAACTTTAAATTGTACATTTACTACACAAACACAAAAGCATTAACTCAAACCATTTGATCTCACCTTGTTAATTATAATAAATAATAAAATAATTAATAAATTAACATAATTTATTGGATAAGCAGTCGTAGCTTAGTGTTTGGAACGTTGTGACTCGAACGGGAGGTTCAGAGATCGAATCCTGCGCGAACCTCAAAATTTATAAAAAGTTATGTGCGTTTTACAAGTCAATTATCACTTGTTTCGGTGAAGAAAAAGATCGGGAAGAAATCTGCAATCCTGTGAGTTCTATTAAACGTGTCCGAAGTCTACCAATCCGCACTTGGCCAGCGTGGTGGACTATGGCCTCCCCTCACATTGTGAGAGGAAATCCGAGCCAAGAAGTGGGACAACTATGAGTTGCAATTATATTAATATACTAGCTGGGCACGCAGCTTCGCTTACACACATACATTTTTTTTATTACCAGTGGATCAAAAATCCAATACAAACTTTCATCCCGTAACCCAAGGGAACTCTGGTATAATTAGGGATGAAAATTTTCCTAAATTATAAGCATTTCTCGAGATTTAAAGTCATTCCAAAAATAAATACTACATATATTGAGAGGCATTTTAGTACAAAATTTGACCCCCCTTTTCTATCCTTTATAGGATGGAATTAAAGAAAGGCCGAATTTATGTTGAAGATATTATATTAAGAACACGATAATTTCAAATTCAATGTAAACATATACACATATTACCCAGGAGCTTGTATGAAAAATTTCAAAATATTGACATTAATTTGCCTTTTTTTTCTTTTCGTTACAATATATCAAAAAACCGATAACACATATTTCATTAATTTAAATAAGACATGTTTGTTGCAAATTTCAAACAAATCGGTTGACATTTAAGAAAATTCTTATTTTCTTCTCCTATTCCAGGCAAACCCGGGAATCATTCGGAATCAAAAGTATCCTAAATGTTAATCGGGGGTATAAGTTATCACTTTACAAAGTTTCATTGAAATCTGTTCGCGAGTTTTTACGTGATGCGCGTTCAGACAGACAGACAATAATTCAAAAAAATATATTTTCGTGCTCTATCTCGATATTAGAGTCTCCACCCATCAAAATTTTTAAAAAATATTCTATGTACAGGAAAAATGCACTTTGAGTTTTATTTAAGTATAGATTAAGATCTTTCATTATTATTGTTTCTGTTTAAATATGTTAAAATAACGATGAAATTCACAAGCTGATATAATGAAACTGGTAGATTTTCTAAATATTTGTAATAAAAAATAGGCTGACCACGAGTTTTGTGGTTATATTAGCTATCTATACATCTGTTGTGTTTTTTTATTATAAAAAACTTAATAACCAAACTTCCATTATTATTGCAACTGTTTAAATATGTTAAAATAACGATGAAATTCACAAGCTGATATAATGAAACAATAAATAATCTAGTAAGGTATTTATCGCAGCGAAATTTGATGGGCTTCAACACATTCATGGCCATTTTTGAGTTCTCACCTCGTAACTGACGAGGCCTAGCGCATGCCAATACAACTCCGATGTGGATTGGTTGGGTCAGAGGCCAACCCAATTGTTAAAACATTTAATACTGCCCGGCGGCCTCCGATACAACGATACTATCTACTGATAACCGGGACTGACGCCTTTACATTCTCTCCGAAGCACGAAAGCTCCTATCAACTGCGCCCGCTGTTGCTTAACCTGTTCTATCGCCTACAATCGAAACGAGCCGCCTATGAACGCAAACCATCGGATTAACCCAAAAATTACTTATTTATAGTTCTCTAAGTATTTTTCGCTATTAAAAGCCATCACACGAAATTGCGTGGGTCCTTATTCCATGTAGATTTTCGAAAAGTATTTTTGTAACACATCAAGGATTTTTTAACACCGACGCTAAAAAATTATGCTTAATGTCTCTCTCGCTTGGCACTTACAGACATTATGAACGGATGAACGGATTTCGATTTAGTTGATGATTTATATACAATTTTTTTTATAGTACGCTCAATGAAATCGTCCTGAAAAGCTACTGCTGGTGGCTTGCCATGGCCATTTTGCACTCAGTTTAGAAGTGAAATATTTTGTTAATTTAAACGTATTGTTTTGATTAATTAAAATATATTTGTTCTTTTTTACATATTATAAGTTAATGCTTGACTACACTCCCGCCTGATAGAAAGTGGCGATGTATTCTTAGATAGTAAAGTGCATTAACTTAGAAGAAGCCCATTCACTCTTGTCTGGAAGAACAAGAACAAGAACAAACAATGCATTTAGTAAAAAGCGGATATTTTGATATTACAAACAGACACACCTATCTTATTTATTTGTATAGATAGCTGAATTAATAAAGTTGTAAGTTGATACATATATATATATATATATAAGTTGGTAATCAATCGAGACTGCTTTTAATTGTGATTGGAAATCTTTTCAGACTCCTGAAGATCAACCACTTTGTAGTCAGTAAAATTTTTAAGTCTTTTTAGTTTGAGAGTTATAAAAATTTCGATGTTTAATATCACAGTACTTACGTTCGATGTCGTGGAAGGCATATCGGTAAATAAGAAAATATGTGACTCATATTCAGCAGAAAAATGTCTTTCGTGTATGGTTTAATCAGTTTTATGAATTGATACACGCAAGTCACGTTTTACCAAGATGTACCAATATAAAATCCGTTCAAGGATTTACATATTCATAGACATTGGGGAATGCAAAAAGTTCACTTTTGCCTAAACAGCAGTCCTTAACTCAAAAATTAATAAATTATTTAGTTATCCTGCAGTACAACCTTCAAATGTTTAAAAAATAATTTTCCTTTAGTCACATTTGGTTTGTAACTAAAACTAATTAACCCTAGAAATGATAAAATAACAAAAAACTGTTTCTGTAATGATATGACAAATTTAAAGAATTTTCCATCTTCATGTCTTTGAAAACTGATTCATTCTTCAAAACGCCAACGCGGGCTGCATATGATCCATACTTAATCGCAGTACGGTACAAACAACATTATACGACAGAACTTGGCACCAATATTCTTATAACATTTGTGGCCCTCATAAGAAAAGGTTGCCGAAACGTAGCGTAAAAGCGTACCCTATGAAGAGCAGTGAAGTCTTAATAATAGGGTACCACCCTTTCGGTATGGTACCCAAAAAATGTACTGAGTAAGTCCCACAATCTACCATCCGTTATCTCTGTGTGAACAATGATTTCGTGCGGATTAAATCATAAGAGGGATGTTCTGAATGTTCAGAGAAGTAAATAATACGACGCATTTATAAATGCTTTGAATTTCTCTGTACAATGAATGCCAGATCAAAATACGTCTCGCACTAAACATTCCAAAACTAGCAAAAAAAGAGCTACGAGTAGATTTTCTAAATTTCACGGTTAAAAAAACCAATAGTCTTAGTACCAAAACTTATTTCTGAAAAAAAAATAGAGTGGTAAGAAAATCACACAGTCACAAACTTTCGCATTTATAATATTAGAAAGATTTTAACAATATAACAAGAAATATGTAACAATTAATAATATAAAAAATATACTTTGTAAAGATCGACTACAATAGGTCGAGTAGACCTATAACACGAGATGAAACTATATAAATATAACTTGACTGTGATTGGTGTTGCTAATAGTGCCCCTTCACCCTTCCATCCATCAGCCTTTACTTGTCCACTGTTGGACATAGGCCACTCCTAATTTGTGCCATTCTGACTGGTCCTGAGCCTTTTGAATCCAGCGGATGCCCGCTAAGTTCTTCAGGTCAACAGTCCACCTGGTCGGGTGGCGCCCTGTGCTCCGTTTTCCGAGACGTGGTCTCCATTCGAGGACCTTGCTTCCCCAACGGTCTTCGGTCCGTCGAACTATGGCTGGGCAGTGCCACTTCAGCCGGCTAATTCTGTGAGCAATGTCGGTTACCCTAGTTCGTCCACGTATCTCATCATATCTGACTCGATCGCGTAGAGAAATACCAAGCATAGCTCTCTCCATAGCCCGCTGAGCGACCCTAAGCTTGTGCATCAGGCCAATATTGAAGCACCACGTCTCGGATCCATAGGACATCACTGGCAACACCCACTACTCGAACATCTTCGTTTTCAGGAACTGTGGTATTTTGGATGACAAAACGTGACATTATTTCCCGAAAGCAACCCATTCGAGTTGGATTCTGCTCTATGCTGCCCCCGGCGAATCAAAATCCGTAATTTATACTACATATACTACATTTACATATACTAGCTGACCCGGGGAATTTTGTACCGCAAGACTACTTTGTTTTTATTTATTTTTTTACCTTTTAAACCTCCCTTGAACTTCCACAAATA
>DWJZ01003304.1:0-17346 GCA_018249125.1 Asbolis capucinus
TGAGTAACAAACATCCATATATCCTCACAAACTTTCGAATTTATAATATTAGTAAGAGTTAACGTTTATTGACCACATGAGGTGTTAATACATACATGCTTTTATAGATATACCTACATGTAAATACCAACTTTCTTCTGAAAACCCCTCAGGAAAATCTTTTCAATTGATGCGAAAATATTAAATTAAATATTATTACTTCTTAGATTTCATGTGGTGAAAATCTTCTATACATGATTATTACAATAAAAAAAAAAGATTTTTTATTTTTTATATTATTTTTCAGATGGAGATATGTAGACTTACGTTGATTACTGACTTTTTTTAAATTATGTGCCTAGGGACTTTTTATTAAATTCTATTTTAAGTTGACATAAAAAATATATGTTTTATTTCTTTATTCAAAAATGTCACATGTGAAACGTCACATACTGAAAGCACAAAAAAAGAAAGCTGGGAATACAGTTACGATTTTCCCGAAGTCATACAAGATTAGCTTGTTAATTAACTATTAAAGCCACAGTTGGTCTTTTAATAGAAAGATTAATCTATGTCTGAGTTATTTCCGCTGTTTAGCAGGAGTACAGTCCGGTGTCGCATTATGGGACAATTTGAAGATAATGCAGCAGACTGTTGTCCGCCCGCGCGTTCATTGGGGCATAAGGAATTGCGCACACAAAGGCAATTGCACGCTATTTCGCTAATACAAGATTCAAATACTTCGAATCCACTGTTATAAATATCTATCTACTAATTGCAACCCACAACTGTCCCACATTAGGATGGAGTCTCCACTCATATGGCCATAGTCCACCACACTGGCGCCACGACGTGGTATGCAAATACTCATTATCATTGCAAACCATAACAGTCCCACAGCTGGGCTCGGGTCTCCTATCAAAATTTGAACTATGGAAAATATCTTGATAAAACACCTAGGAATTCCCCATGAAGGTAAATTACTATTAAGCTAAAAAGTATATTAATGGATCATTAAGTTAACTAGCTTCCGCCCGCGACTTCGTTTCTTTCAAACATGATTTTTGCGAAAATTTTACCGTTTCAGTAGCGCACGTAGCGGAAGCTCTCTATAGGAAAAAATCCACGGATTTTTAAACATTCTTCATTGGTGCTCCGCTCCTATTGGTCGTGATGATATACATATATATAGCCTATAATAGCCTTCCTCGAAAAATGGGCTATTTAACAATTAAAGAATTTTTCAAATTGGACTCATATGTAGTTCCTGAGACTAGCGCGTTCAAGCAAACAAACAAACTCATCAGCTTCATAATATTAATATAGATTACTGAAACTGAAAGCTTTCCGAATAAAATAATATAAAGTTCTCTAATTTTTATGAAGTCTATCAATACGCACTGTCAGCATTGTGGACTATGGTTTAGACCCCACACACTGTGAAAGGCGATCCGAGACCAGCAGTGGGACAGATAAAATACAACAATTTCCTGCTATAGATACTAGATTTATCTCCCATAACCGCGTGTAACCGGTTACAAAAACGAAATTCAAACTGAAGTCTCATTCCCGCAGAACATGAAAACTCCGCCAACATTTCCCTTAAGCTGCCGCTATTATATTTACTTTAGAACAAAACGTCAATGCGAATACGCCTCGAAAAGACATTATTAACTGACACCAAGACACAAACAGCGAAGGACCGAAGTTTCATTTCGACTTTAATTCCGAACCTTTGATGTTGAATGTGAACTTTATTGCTTTCGTAATACGGACTAGTAAGTTCCAGCTTTAATCTGATGATTATTGCGTTGTGCGGTGAACAATGGTAGCGCGATGGCCCAGTGGCGCGGAGTGATTTGATCCGCGATCAGAGGTCAGTACACAGGATATTACGAAGCCACAACGTCAGATGCATCCGTGCTTTGTACTGACCTCATAACTACGGACTAAGCTGTGAAAGATATGTATGACTTGCCCTGTATTCAAGACCGTACATAAAGTTTACAAATCAATTTATGAAAAATACTTCAAATGTCAAAATGTATGTGTTTGAAAAGAAATTGGTTTAAAAAAACGCAAGAGATACTATTTAGCGAACACAACTAGAACCAACAGCTTCACGTGCCCCTCGAAGTACGGAAATATTTGATGAACTTTGTTTTACTTGTTGCATAACTCAACTGATTTATAACGATCATCGGCAAAGACTACCAGGCTATGTGATCTAGGGTAGTTTCGTATTAAATTAGTCATTGTGTTCCATATGTAAACACTATTTACTAAACGAGAAATATTCGGTAAAAACAGTTAAAACTTTACTTTCTGGCCGCTCGCTCGCTTCCCCGTCTTTATAATGTTGAGCTGGTTTTTATCCACACGAGTTAGAAAAAAATCTTGGTTTATTTTAACGTTTATGTGGGGAGTGAAGAACACTTTTGTGAGTAACTTATTATGCAGCTGAATTTAATAGTTCAATTTTATTTTTACAACGTTTAAATTTTTCTCGTGCTATTCTTTCTCTCTTTATTTTAGTTCTCTTTCTCATTCTTCTTCTACTGATCACTGTACGGATTTGCACCACATTAAGCAGCAAATTTTTATGGTACTCCGCAAAAAGGTTAACTACGCGAGGAGGAAGCCTGGTATTCATTCGGTAACCTCACTGAGACCTGGCCTGGCTGACCTGGTTTGTAAAAATACTCGCATTGAGCCCGCTAATACCAAAAGGGTAGATGTACCCGTTATCGTCACTAAGTACGTACACCCGTATCACTCGCTCCCGGCCCATTAAGACAATTTATGTACACATGTTGCTCAGAATTTACTTTAATGTTAACCACGCCGCCGCCTGATTAATCTCTGCTCTGGCTTGAGGCGGGCTTGAGGCACGGGGTCTCACTAACATGAGGTCCTTGAGTCAACGAACACACAAATATTGCGGTGGTAATGTTATTTCACTTCATATAGATGGCTTTAAGGCTAAAATTGTAATTTGGTGAGACTTAGATAAGACAGCTTATTTGCCTGATTGAATATTGGAGTCTCAAAAGACAGGTCCTAGATTCCAACCCTACATGCAGCTCGAATTTGTAAAGTTACACTTGCTTTGGTGAAGGAAAACATCGCGATAAAACCTGTACTCAGAGTTCTTCATAAAGTTCTCGAAGGTGTGTGAAGTCTACCAAACCACTTTTGACCAGCGTAGTAGACTATGGCCAATACCCCTTACGTTGTAAGAGACCAACACCAAGCAGTGGAGGCATTTTGAAACCAAAGGACCTGAGGTCGATTCTCGACAAAATTACTGAGTTATACATGAAAAATCAATGTTTTTTTCGGGAGTGTGATTGTTCAATGCCTCCTAAGCCCATAATTGAAAATGAAGCATTGTAAAGAATATAAAAAAAAAAAATGGAAAAAATATTTATTAACCCGTAATAGCCAGTCCAACAAATAAGACTGTCGAATCAGCTTGGACAGATATTGCATGCTTCTAACATTCATTCAAGTTATAACTATATTTACAAAATGTATTTATGAATATAGATATATTTTGTAATTCGTTTCCATTAAATCGTTATTTGTATCAATATGTGGAGTCATTTTGTGGAATCAATATAGTATTGTCTAATGTCAAAGGGAGCATGATGTATAAATTATAATCGTAGTCCCTTTCCGTTGACAGAAATGTCATAATTCCAAGCTTTAATTGCACTGTGTGTTTTGTATATTAGTATATTTGTTTGTAAGAGTTCGGCTTTGCTTACTGCCTCAGTTCCGATGACAATGCATTTTTATGATAAGTATGATCTGCTGCTATGCTTAGGATTGGTTGCAAACAAGGGAACTCCTTAACGGTTAACAATACAGTTATGAAAATATGTTTTTTCATATTAAGACACTGTACTTAAAGCTTGTGTTTTTAAATATTTTAATAAAGCTTGTTTTAATTTAAAGCTCATGCCAAAAGCATTCTTTTGACGAAATTTTATAAAAATATACTGGATAAATATTTGATTGAGAAAAAATTATTGGTCATAAGTAGCCGTAAGTACTAGTACGTGCTATCTGTAACCGTGAGCTAGAAAAAGAACTCCTTGGGATTTGCTTGCTGCTTCTTCTTCCAAGACCACTCATCGTAGGGATTTGTTAAAGCGATGGTGTAGTTTAACTTTCGTTTGTAAAAACCTACTTCGAATAAATTTCATTTCGCCATATACCATATGGAGCTTTATCCTTAGCGTTTCTGTCACATTAGTATTTCCCAGTCCCACTTCCTCTGGACGCGAATGATAGCCGCCGATACGTCGATGTGAATGATAGAATAGATAGCCAGCAGTCGTAAACCCGTGATAACGAACATATCGCGCATCAGCTTTGCGTACCGTTACCGCATAATTGCGAAGACCACCATGTAAGACGCGGCCACATCGTCAGAAGTGAGAGTTAAAGAACAGACCTGGAGGAGATCGCCGCTGCTAAAAGATACGCTTGCACTCCTCACTCCCTTTCATCATTTGTTTAACCCCCAACCACCCTATATATGTACAGTCTACACCGTAGGACCCCATTGCCTAGCCTTGATGTCCACAACTGTCTTCTAGGAACCAGGCCCTCATGCAGCTCAGGAGCAGCTCGCTGTGGAGACGGATTTGCTTACGAATGAACCCTACCGACGTCCTATTTCATACCACTTAGTAGTAAACGTTATCTGCCGAACAGAGGGTATGTGTTCGATTCATGGCCAGATCCAATGTTTACGTGAGCGATAAATATTTATTTTAGGGTTTTAGTTTGTATACGTAATTCATATTTTCCATGCCATGGAATACTAATGCAGAGGTAAATATGTAAGGATATATATAAGGTACAAGCACCAATTATAGTACAAAGATTTAACCGAAGTAATAATATCATTGTGCTCTCTTAATCCCTCACAAACTAATCTGATCGAGATAATTAAATTTATCCAATGAATAAGCCCTACGTATCCTTTAAATTCAAAAGTAAATTTATACCCAATTACTTCAGCATAAGGGAAATGTGGTTAAATTTGCTCTTGTACTTAGGATATGGTTAATGTTACATCGTAAACATTTGTCCATGTACCAGCCCCATCCCCCTCCTGATTAGCAAGCAAGGCCAGGCCAAACGTCTTCGTCCCCCATCTAATCTATACAATACTTTTCGCGTGAGCTTAAGATTAATGTCTCACAATTTTGCTCCAATTCGTTGTGCGAAGTCTCAAGATGCAAGGTTTTAGCGGGCAAGTTCTTCGGTAAGTGAGCTAGTCCTTTTGTGCTATTGAATGATATAATATAATCCGGTGATCCGATGTCATGCTATAATTTACCTTCAATATACATATATATTATGTTGATGATTTCCAGGATCCTAACCGCTGTGAGTTCAATAATAAAATGTTTGTAATTTATTTAAAAAATCCTTATATTATTTCATATAGTATTATTATTAATAAGTATTATTGAACGCTAAGTTTTTGTTCTGATATTCATTTTAATTTCACTCTCGCCTTTTAAATAATGTTTTATTCGTTACAAAATCGTTATTTCATCACAAATCATCATTGTCTCAAATATTACAATAGATCTTTGTACAATCATCATTAACTTTTATCATTAACCCAAAACATGGATCATTAACTTTAATTTCACGGGTCCTAAAGTTTTAATTCAAAATCGCGTAATCCTCTCACAGAAGCCTATGGCAGTATCAAGAGACGCTTGTGAAATTAATTGTAGCGTTTATGTCGCTCGCACACCCCCCGGCTTGCTTTGAAAAATCATCCCTCATTGTACATTAGCTGTGAGATTTATGGTATACTACACACCAACCGGTTTTAAAAGCAGACGATCGTGTCAAGGTTGGGATGTATTAATATTACGTCGATGTTGTGGTGTACTATTGGTGAATTTACCCTATTATTTTTAATATATTATTGATAATCGAATCTGATTCCGACAAAAATAATAACATATTAAGGTATGTAATTTGTAATTATAAATAATACATTTTATGACCAAAGTAAAATATAGTACAATTGCCAAAAAAAATACAATGTTACTTAAAATGTTGTTTGTAATTTGTGTCCAGTTACACAGATATACATATATTTTTTTTGCCTTTTCTTGTATATTGAATGGTTTCTCTTTAACGGCACACTACTGAGCACAGTTCTGTCACAACTAAGAAGGCTTGGAATGTTTCATGCAAACTGGTATATGCAAATCATTTTCTGTTTACGAAATTGTCACGTTGCTGACACAGTCTATTTTTAATAAAAATAAAAGCATTTTACATATACAAAATAATTTTAAACAGTTTTATTTTATACAATCCCGAGTAACACACGAAGCATGTAAAGGATGTTACATGCTCACACATCGTAAAATTAACTCATAATTTTTTCAGAACACGCTAAACTTCTTTTATGGCGTGTATTCTAACGTCTTCACACGCGCCAAAAGACTGCCTCACAAATTTTGGATAGCAAACGCAAGAATATACCTGCGAAACTTTGCAAAAGGGTCAGCCATAAAGAAGATTAAAACTATGGAGAGTGCCATTACCGTTGAGTCCAAGACCAGTATATTAAGACCCAACGACGATACATGACTTGAAATTTCAGCACTTCATTACAAATCTGTAACCCAGTTTCATACGACATACTGGTGACCCCGATAGAAAGGTATCAATTCTGGTTATTTACTATACATAAATCTTCGGCCTAAAGTAGTCATTGGCTACGTAATCCAGACCCTGCATCTAAAAGGGACTGTTTCTTGTAACATTAGACCAATAAACCTTATATTAGACACCGCATGCGGTGTACTAATCATTACTTCTGATAAATATTGTTCGTGAATAATATTTTGACAGACGCACTGACAATTTTTTTTATTAATTTATCTAAGTTCGACATTTATTTGAAGAATAATAAAACTCGAAATCGTCACAGAATCCAATATTTACTATTCTCATCTCTTTGTACGAAAACTAGTGAACCGTATCAAAATATTTCATCAAAACATACACAGTAAAAATTATTATTGGTTTGGGAATTGTGAAATACAATTTTTAGTTTAGGTATAAAAGTCAGCCAGGTCGTAGCTATAAACTAACACCCGGCTGTAAAAACATCAGCCAAAGCGCCCCAGATACATTAATACCTAAAAGTAATTTTTCACGAACGCTTTCCAAACTATATCCTAGTTAATATTTATTACCAATAAAAGCACATGTTCTATATTTAATGGATGTATAAAATTGATATCAGCAGTCCGGGTGCGGCCACACCCTAGCGGATTCAATCCAAGCCTAGATTTATTTAAATGGGCGAACCTTTGATTGCGACGAAAGCCTATTATGAACCAAAATTTCATTTGCAGCTGTTTGCGCCTTATCCATATATATATAAGGTTGTAAATACCGAATATAGGGTTGCAGGTTTTTGGTTTATAACCCCTTTGGTTTATTAAGTGGATGGGAGGTTTGGGCGATTGTTTCTTTTTTACACGGCGGATGGTTCGGTCGCGTTTGATATGATAATTCGGTTAATAGGATGAGAGCGTAGAGTGTGTGGTCGTGGGCGCGCATTTTGATACCAAATTCGGAGCCGAATTTACAGAGGTAACTACCTTCTGCGATACATCGCTCTCTGTTAATGGTTTAGGGTTAACGCTCCATGAGAAGAATGTATGGTTTAAAATTTTGTCAGTATTAAATAGTATTGATATATTTATAACACCTGAAACACAATTTGTTGAGAGCAATGATGAGATAGCTCATTACTTAAATAAATAAGTGCCTTCACAATTGCACACGAAAATGCACTGGAATTCTCAGTTTTATACTGAGACACTACGATTTTTACGTTTTTTTTTTCATTACTTTTACAAAACTGTATTGAACATTGAAAAGTTGGTACGAAAAGTGTTAGTTGGCGGATATTACTGTGTTAAAGATGTAAAGTGACGCCTTTATAGAATACTTTCACATTGTCAACCTCTGATTTCTTTACAAGTTTTGTACAAATCAGCTACTCTACATAATAAATATTTTTCTTTCTTTCCCTTCGTAGTTCTCTCCACTCGTTAGTGGTACGACAGATACCTAAGGGTTAAGAGAAAATTTGTGTCGTAATGCGATTCATTAATTGTAAATTCAGTAGCAGCAGTAATGACGTGTGCCGGGGTGACGCTTTGTGTTCAATCATTTTGAAATTCTTCACGTATTCTGGGTTTACAGCAACTTTCGATGGATAAGTGTATCCAAAATATACATGTATTCACTGAATTTTGAGATAAAGACTATTAAAAAATTCTGCCTTAATTTTTTTATGAGAATAAAGCGAAAAGACTAGCCAGATCATAATAACTGATAGATGTCGCCCATCCTCGTCAGAAGCTAAATCACTACGCTTCAAAAGCTAATTCACTAGGCTTCACTAGCTAATTCACTAAGCTACAACTGCTGAATGCTTAGTAAACGATAATAACACTGCCCTATTTACAAAATTATTATAAAAAATATATTGATAATAGGTTAAAATTAGTATGGAAACTCCGAAACCCATGGACCAATTTAGATTAAATTTACCATGTTTGTAGCTTTTGTACGGACAATGGTTATAGAATATTTTTTGTCGCCCAAAACTGTTTTTTCCCGAGGGATAATAGGTGAAAATTAGTAAGGCAACTCTAAAACCACCCGACAACTCTTCTTCCGAAGCGAAGCGAGGGTAATTCCTAGTATTTAATGTTATTATTACTATTATATATTATTATTCTGGTATATAGTATATTATTCTGGAAATATTTTTAAGTTGTATATTTTCAAGATGCTTCATTATCAGAT
Source organism: Asbolis capucinus (assembly GCA_018249125.1). NCBI lineage: Eukaryota > Metazoa > Arthropoda > Insecta > Lepidoptera > Hesperiidae > Asbolis > Asbolis capucinus. The sequence goes on from DWJZ01003304.1 coordinate 8,860, forward strand.
GAAACAACCCCCAGCGCTGTTGATTGAGCAAACACAATACAACCCATCCAATCAACTAATAGCCTTAAAACCTCCTCACGCGGCCTTTACAAATAGAAAAAAATAGACATCGGCCAAATTACGGAGATCCTAAAGTAAATAGAGACCTTTTTAATTACAAATTGAATTAATGCGACTGGAATCAACTTTGCTCGGGTGAAATTTTCGGTGAGGGTTAATGGGACGTTACCCTTAATAAAGGGGAACAGAATTTTTTGTTCTGTAAAAAGATTTTTTTTTGAGTATGTGGTATGACCTTTATTGTTACCTAAGTACCTCTGGAAATGGAGTGAAAAATAATGTGTGACTGGAATTGGAATATATTTTTTTAATAGTTGGCTCAACTCATCAATGAAGCATGATTCTCTCCTCGTACTGGGGAGGTCTTCAGATATTTGTCGATGACAACTTGAGGAGATATCGGTCTTATTTGCCACCAACGGTCACTCTTCTCCCTATCAATTACTGTAACTTGGCATAATATCAAAAGTCGTAATTTTACGACTCAAATATCACCGACATAGCTTAACGACTGCAACAATGATAAAACACTGACAATGAAACAACTAAATGAAACCACGAATCTGCCACAAGCTCGACCGAAGCTGCAAAGTACTTGGAATGTAATTAATGTCCTGCACATACCTTTTTATACGCAAAAACGAATGATTCGACACTTTTTGTGGCACCGTTTGATTAAGATTTCTACTTAATGTAATTGCCAGTGACGCGACGTTATTGAAAGTTATTATGTCGCTATATTTAGAATTTTACGTTCACGAAAGCCTTAGAAATATTGTAAAAATAATGTGGAAATGTTTCGTATGAATAAAACATGACTTACATCCTTTTGAATAAATTAAAAGTTGAGTTACATGAGGCGTATGTAACAACAGTAATAAAAGTAAACTGCTTACTGTATTTCGTGTTTTGTGCAAGCTTTTTGCAATAAGCAGGCAAACGAGCGGGCGTGGCTCCTGAGAATAAGCGATCACCGCCGGCCATGGACATTAACAGTAGGATGCAACTTAAAAGGATTTGAAATTATTAAGCCATCAAAACGTGATTGTGAAAGTAGTAGACAAGTGCGTTTTATGTGTTAAGCAGGCAAGGGAGCAGACGGGTCACAGATGGTAAGTGATCACGCCCATGGACGGTAATAACACCAGGCTGAGGTGATACTGACATGTTGCCTACCAGAAAGGAAGTAATAGAACCGCATACGCGGGGAAGAAAAAGAAACAAGGGAAGCAGTACATTGCTAAAGCAACTGGGATCAATAACGACAGCAACTGACCCCAGATACATCAATCACTTCTGGACGGGAGATAGAAGAAGAATGGGGAGCAATTTGGATGAAGACGGGGAGAAAAAGAGGAGATCTGGCTCGCAAGCCCCCAGCCGGAACACGACGAATCGTTTGACGGCTGATTCAAGCAAGAGGGTGGTAGCCAGCCAGACGGGCTTCACAAAAAGATTATGATCCTTACGGAAGGCCTACCACCGAGCAATTCGTTGGAGGTTAAATTGTGGATCTTGCACGCTGAAGCCAACTAGAATATAGGTTGTTAGGTTATGGTTAATTGACAAAAGTTCAAAAGATTTCAGATTGGAAACGTTAGCGTAACAGCTGTAAATTTAGTTCTCCTGTATAAAGAAAAATTCAGTATAAAGAGTAGGATGATCCTTAGGTGATCCTAAATCAAATTGTATGTTCGTGATGAAATATAACAAAAGATAATGCTCCATATTTTTCCTTAGGAAATTCTAAGACGATTAACGAACTGTCGAAACCTACTTAAGAAGCGGAGAAAGTTCACTATTCCATATCTCATAATTGCACATTAAAAGACTATATTAAAATCATTCCGTGGAATTGGAGAAATTCGTGCGCGTCTTAATAAGGACGCCCGAACATTCTAGATATCAGCCGACACTTCGAATCGCCAGACTTCTTAATGAAATTTTCGGATTACGACTCGCTACCGTACCTCCCTTTCGCACTACCCACATTTATAGTAACGCCATCTCTATCTTCGCGAAGGTGCAGTCCTCAGTTTTATGTGAAATTTATTCATAACGTTGTAATTTATCCGGGCGAAGTAAAATGCTTCGTAATGGGAACGGGGGATAATGTTTTCGTGTATTATTATTAGCGAGTTCAGCTTTAATTCCGTAATGCTAAGTTATCGTCGTAAATACAGGAAAATTTAATATTGCATCAAGACGCTCCCGGTAAATGGACTCTGCTATCTTTGAAGGAGAATCGAGAATCAGAACAAATTTTTTCGGACACTTAGCATAATGGAATCTCCCTTATTATTCACACAAAAATACTAAATTTTAAACGATCCTTTAAATATAATTATCATACTATTGACAGGCCGGATGGTCTAGAGGTTAGCGAACCTGACTGCTACACCGAAGGTCGTGGGTTCGATTCCCACCCAGATCAAACTTTTCTGTGATGAGCAGGAATATTTGTTCTATGTGTCTGGGTGTAAATATCTGTATAAGTATATATTTAAAAACATATATGTATGTTTATCAGTTGTCTGATCACCATAGTACAAGCTAATGCTTAGTTTGGGATCAGATGACCGTATGTGAGTTGTCCAAAGATATTTATTTATACTTTTAAGGTTTGTGAGTAAATTTATTCCATGCTCAGGAATTAAAATCGTGAATTAACTTCTTATCGAGTTAAATGAGTCTCGATTTTGAAACAATTTTTATCCTCAATAATAATATGAAACTGTTTTGAAATAAAACTATTTGGTGCTTGATTCATATTGCAATCTCAATCAACAACTAACTTCAAATTGAACAAGTAGTGCAGATTATGTATGTAGATAGTAGAAAGGTTCTAAATAAAATCAAAATTCAGAAGGCTTAAAACATACATATGTATACAAAGTATCTCAAGTACGCTTTTATTTATATCTGTTATTTTAACGATGCATTCATTTCCTATAAAACTTAAGTCTGTTTTTTGTGTTCAGTTCTATGAAAGTGAATATCGAGATTTTGGCACTTGTTTGTATTATACGAGTGTCTCAAAGAAAGTCAAATAGATTGGTAGAGTGGGGACGAGGCGTGTTCCTAAAGGTGCGGCTTCTTAAAAAGCGAAAACGCCAAACGTCAGTGTTAGACAACAATGACATTTGCTACGACATTTCGTGACTGTCGATGACGTTTTCTTTTTTCGCTGTGACATAATGTCATAATTACAATATCGTGTAATTATATTAAAATGTTTAGAATCAGAAAGCCTATGTGATTTAACCAAACAGTTGTTTTGTCGAGTATTACCGAGCTAAACGTTACATTTTTGTGTTTGGTAATCTGCTCTATTGCAGCTCAATGTTAGTATTTCCCAGTCAGACTATAATTCGGTGTAACGCGATTTGTTCTTCGTCGCTCAACTCTTTGATCTCATAATTTGCTCAGAGTCCATTCGCTTCGAGTAATCCAATTCGCGTTAAACACTTTTCAAAAACTTTCCATCGACCTCCTTCCAACTGGAATGTTTGCTTGGTTCTTGTCTTGGATATTGCTTTTCAAACCTTATAATTTGATGTTAAATTTGGATAAAACTTAACCAGTTATAAACAAGGTGTTTCTATGGCTTTAAGATGCTTTATTTGTCCCAATTATCTTTTTATTGGTTATTCAAACTCCATGACAGGCTTACTAATGCTTATTCCAATCTGCTAATTCATGATACTTAAATTTATGCCTACCTTAAATGTTGTACTAAAAAAAATTTCGGTATATAAAAAGTTATTTGAAATAAAACAAAAACTACAAGGTTCACTTAAATGGTGTCGACTTCTACTACTGTTAGAAGAATCTGATAAGCTACCATCGATCAAAGAAAATGGGTTCCTCGAACCCTTTCCTATGTTCCTTACATTTTCTCAGATATAATTTGGGGCGTACGCGTTATCATTCAGTCTTTATCACACTCAGTCACGAACTTACCAAAGGTTTATAATTACGACGGATGCTTTATGGGAAAAATTAAGCTATTATGTTATAATTAAATTCTTATCAGATTTATGGGAATAGGACCACCCACTTCGTAAGCTATTCGGCTGTTTTTTAATAAGCACCCTTGTTTGTTTGTTATCGACATGTTGAAAGCTAACTCAACATTATCTAATCTCTTTAAAGCACAGGTTGCCATTAAATTCCATTATCCTGGTTGAATTCCTATCTTTTTAAAATATGGAGAATTTCAAGTTATGAAGATTTTACAATCACCTTTCTTTCATGTGGCAAAATTATTAATTCATAAAGATACAATAAACTTTCAAATTTTACTAAAACTTAGGTAAGTTCAAAACAAGCTGAAGGCAAATCAAGCGATGCACATGAACAATATGTCGAGGGAATTTGAACATGTACTTAGAAACAAACAATTCTACATTATTTATTCTACTATAGAAGCCAGCTAAACGAAAAGTATTCGAATACAAACACGCTACGAAGTGCAGTGCGCAACTCGGATTGAAGTTTCAGACGCAAAGCGAACCGGTAATCCGACAAACGGACGGCTAGAACAAAAGCCGGGCCGCACAAAGATGCGATCATTATACATTCATAGGCGACTGACTACGAAAGATTCTTAGTACTCCGCATACTTTCTCAAAAGTGTTCACGCTTTAGGAACTTACCGCAGCGTTATAATATAATGGTCTGCATCTCCCTGATTGGGGAGTAAGTAAGAGTCGCGTTGCCTTGGAGCATTCCACGTTTTCTTAAGCTTTCGTATGCTTAATTCTTGGGGATAAAAAGTGTTTATGTTGAAGTGCACCAAGAATAAGTACCAGCCGCAAAAATTTTAAGGGTCACTTTGTCATTGCGAAGGCTAAATATCCTTGAAAAGTTTGTTACTTTCCCACGCAATGGAAAAGTTTGTCTTGCTAATAACATCAATGCAATACTAATCGGTCTCGATTTTTTGCAATACTAATCGATATAACGATAATGAAACAGGATCAAACTGATAGTAATATGTGTGGCCGTGTACATAAGCAATACCAAAAGGTAGAAAAAAAAATGATAATATACAGTTCATAAATTCTGGACTTATTAATCCAAGAGTATTATTATTTCAACCAATAGGTTGAAGTCAAAAAACTAAAATAAGTATATTAGAATCAACGATGAACGTACAAAAACGGTAAGAGATAAAGTTAATTCGTAAATAATATCTCATGCGTCCGTTTCTCCTTATCGCTAATAGTGTTATGATGTTACATTGTTCTTATGATGTTCGTAGCGTTTACATCTTCCGGCAAGTAATTGTTAACAAGAAAAACATGTATACATCCGCGCCTATAATCCGCTTAATCCAAACGCCTCGGGCGCGAACGTGCGCTGCGGATTTGTACATCGCCACTGTCAGCAAGAAACTAAAGTATTATGAGTATAGTCAATTCCTTTCGCAAATGATGGGGTTAATTCTTACATCCTTTTTACTACGGCTTGGCCTCAACCTCATATTGGCTCATCATGGATCTCATTTCATAACTTCTCATAAAAGAGCGTAGCGCATCTCATTGCTCTATAACGATTTTAGGAGAGTTTATTGGCGAACTCAAAGTAGAAATTTATTATAGGACCCAAAAACTTGCTATTTACTATATACATATATGCTTTACCAACCCTTCTGAAACCCTCAGTTGTAGACTTTTTGCTCCATTGCGATTAACTATGGCCGCTTTTGCTTATTGTGTCGAGTTATAATCTATTCAAACCATTATAAATTCAGCGAATGAAAAAATTGTCTGACCAACATCTATAAATATTATATTAAGTAGTTACATATTTTTTCTATATAATTTGTGATTATTTTGAGCAAATGTTTAGTAAACTATTTGAGTCAGCATTATTATTCTGTGCTAAGAATTGTATATCGCTGTATAAGATATTACCATAATAGGATTAATTAACATAATGATCTAAGTTTACGTTTCTAGGTACTCTATGCTAATTATACTGTTTATGATGTCTGAGATAAGGAATATTAACCAAATATTTATCTATGACCGGTCTTCATATTTCTGTCATTAATTAATGGAATATTTTTGTTGTTGCTATAAATTCTTAATCCTTGTTTAAAGCATAATCCGCTTCTCTTGTGTATCCGCTGTGAATGTCACCGCACCGTCCACGTGCAGGACATGTATTCCGGGCGCGCGGTCAGCTAACAAGGTGCAATTCTATTACAAAATGACTACATATTCTGCTACATGCTTTATTCCTTATCTTGTTGGTAACTTTATAATTTAAAGGCACAGATTTAGCAGAATTATATGGGCATATGCATAAGACTATTGTCTTCAGTGTTAAAGTATAGACTTACCGTTTTTGTATATAAGTAAGACTATCAATGAAGTAGAGAATTACTGACAAATCCATCTTGACACAGATACGAGAAGATTCTACATACTCGGGAGATGAAGGCATATATTCGTATACATATCTATAGTTAGAAACTGCATTAAATAAAAAATGTACGGCGGAAATGTTTTACAATCTAAATGAAAAAAAGTATATTAACGTCTTGCTTAACGAGACCGATATCTTTACGTGTCCTACGAAGCACGGAAGCGGTTCAGAGGGTTTCCTTTCTTTAAATTAGGGCTTGACTTTATTCTCCAGCGGTCTCCCGTCCGCCTAAGAATCATGCCCATTGTTGCTTAACTCTAACAATCACTTTGATTCAAAACAAGCCAATGGGCTATAACGCTTGGTTATTATCTACATATGCCTGAAACAAGATGTAATTGTCTGAGTTTATCTCGCTCGTCGCGTCCACGACCAAACATATTCAAATGACGGAAAATTTGATATCATAAAGTTTTATGTGCTTTTATGTATAAAATAACATTGTTCACTCGATGTGCCTGCGAAATTCTCGATTGACTTCTAACCCCCGCTTCCCCTTCGTACAATCATAAGTGTTTTCTTTGTGGATAGTACCCTTTAACGTGTTTATCCTTTTTGGCCGCCTCTCCCCTCGCCCATTGTAATGTTACTTCCGTATTATCGTTGCGTGAGGGCTCAACTGAAGTAAAGAAACGAATTTTTTTTAAGATGTTTAAATTTGAGGTAGTTTTATTTAGTATAGACCGTTTAATATCGTTCTCGATGAGGTAGAAATTAAAAGTAATTAATTCTACAATAAATAATTATAAAATTGAAGTCGAGTATGATAAAATATCGGTCATATATTAAGTTAAGCGTTCTTACTATACGAATTCTTCGCATCAAACCAATGTTGCAACCTGAATCAATTTCAAAGCACATGGTATTAATTACGTATTATTGAAGCCATTTCAAATTAATAGCTCAATATTAAGCACGGCTCTATCTCCGAACTAGCCAAGCCAAGCGGCAAAATTAGCATCGGACATAGTGTACCGACTGCCATGTAAAGATATCAAAATAATATAAAGTAATTGTAATTAAAATTACAAAAAGTAACACTCCAAACCGCGACGAACCTTACCGAATGCTCGCGTAACAGCGATAATGTGAGCATTATTGTATGTTTCCGACGAATAACCCGAACAAAGAGAGTGTAATTTTGTCGATATTTTTATTTTACGACGAAGGTTTTGTGTGCAAGTGTGAATTTCGGCATCGGAAAATATTATTGTTCCTACGAGCCTGGTGCCTGGTGCTTGGCGCCTGGTGCGATGTTTGCTCTTCAATTTCTCCATATAAACGAATTTTCGTTATTATTCTTGTACTAAGGACGAATGTTTTTTCTCGAAATGGGAAAAGATGTGTACATTAAGTAAAATTTTATTTGTAAAGAAATGTTATGTTTGTAGAGTATTACCAAAGAAGGGTCGCAAATAAAGATCATGTAACTCATAGTGGATAAATATTTCACTGTGAGTAGTCTTTTTGGTTTGGTGGGAAAAATCTATAAAGGTGAACCCAGATATTGTGGGTTGTGTGGGGTAGAATTCATTTACCAGCCTTTAGATGTCCACTGCTGGCCATCGGCCTATCTCACTCTGTACAAATAAGCCGTATATAGTGGATGTCCGCTCTCTTTTTCAGGTCTTCGAATCTGGAGGAAGCGCCCTGTGCTTTTTTTCTAGTTTAGTATAAATACTAGCTTTTGTAACCTACTATAAGCTATGCAATTGAATTTAAGACTATATGTGGCTAATGTCTATAGATAATGGTCCCTAAGCATCGGATAAATCGTCTGCTCGTTGGCTGGATTACGTCACTTCACATAAAAAGAACACAGTAGCAAAATGTTATATTGTTAAAATTATTTAGGATAGGAATTATTCAGAATTACTTGCCCTTAATTAAATTAAATATCAAAATCGGTATACGGTTAAACCACCAGAACAACAAACCACCCATACCATAGCACGAAAATACTACAAAATAAAAAAGTTAAAACTTCAT